>VNKC01003610.1:0-40025 GCA_008042775.1 Drosophila pectinifera
ATATATATACATAAATATAATCATTTATATACATAAATATAATCATAATTAATGTTGATTTAGCTCAATCTTTTGGTCATGATTTCCTCGAATTCTATATATATATATACATAACTATAATCATAATTAAATGTTGATTATATGTTATACATATGTATACATATATATGATTATATTTATATTATAGATTATATTTATAGCTTTTAGAAGAACAAACCCTTAGTAAAAACAAAACCTTTATATAGTTGGCAATCTGCTGTTTTTAGAGACAATCACATTTTAGGTGTACATTTTTTCAGAGTGCTGCTAGGCTGACACATAAGTATATACTATATATCTTATATCTGGACAGGAGTATATATTTATATGCGAGATATGGCACGGTTAGACAGACACCTGCAGCCTCAGCCTCAGCCTCAGCTCTGGCTCTGACTTTGGCTTTAGCTGAAGCTCCTATAGCTTCAGCCTCGACTGGGCCACATTTCCAGTTGAGCGACGCCCCAAACTGGCAATGAGTTTTTACGAGCCATCAGCCAACAGCAAACAGCCAACAGCCGGCAGCCGTGAGGCTAAGCAACAGACTGACTATATGGGGTATAGTCTACGGGCGGAATATATATAGAATAAAAGTGGTTATTCAAAATTAAAGAGGGTTGTATACATATTCAGATGAATTCACATATGGCAATATTATGGGAAGGAAATAAAGAAAGCAATTCTATAATTTAAAGATATAGTAGATAATATAGATAGTTTCGGTAAAGAGACCTACATTTGATGTATGGGGCTCTAACTTCTCAAATTCTCATAGTTCCTTCCTGATTTTCTGATGTAGGCCCAGAGAGCAGTCAGAATCCGGCTGAAATCGAGGTGCCAACGTATGCATTCCTTATCACTTTTTGCGGATTGTCCAAGTGTATCGCAACTTCGGGCGATTCGGTGGCATTGCTTTTGCTGGTTGTTGTTGCTGTTGCTGCTTCGTGTTGTTGTTGCTGGTGTTGCTGCTCCCAAATGCCCTCCATGGGTCGCTGACTACAACGAAGCCTCTGCTGGGGCTGCCTCTGCCGCCACTGCTGCCGCCGTTGGCTTCTCTGTCAGCGTCGAGGCACTGCGCATAATCACAACAAAATCAAACAAATGAACGGCACTGACACAGCAGCAATCAGTGTGGCTCAGACAGCTATTTTCGAGCCAGTTGTAGGCTAGTCACAGAAATAAATAAGTGGAATAATAGAATTCTTTACTTATTGTTTACTTTATAATTCGTAATTTTTCTAGTTTCCTGCTTATTTGAAGTATTGATCAGGAAATGTAAGAACTCCAAGTAATTAATCAATTATCTGTTGCTTCAGTTACCTGCTTTTTGAACTAAGCTATTGTTTAATTTTTTGCTCGCAGACCTTTAACGATGTTTTAATTTAGTTATTTCCTGCAATTGTCACGTTACAATGTCTAGCTGCTATTTTCGTAGCTTGGGCTTACAACACTGACATTAGCAGCAGCAGCAACATGAGCAACAGCAGCAGCAACAAGACCGCAGCAACAGCTTCGCAGCAGCAGAAACACGCGCCGCTGCGAGTGTGCGTGAGATGTGTGTGCGCGCGGCAGGGCTGTGTGAGGTTGTGTTGGCAACTTCGTTGCGTGTGTAACAGGCGCCCAGATTTCGGCGAGAGAGCCGAGGCACAAGAACATTTCTCGCTGTGTGCGCGGAGCGGATTGGAGTCCGGTGTGTGTTCCCATTTGTGTTCATGTTGCTGTTGTTGTGGTTGCGGAATTTTTATAGGTTAAGCTGTCAGGGAAGGAGCAGGGAGGGGCGGTCGTATCAAGGGGGAGGCTGTGGCTGTGGCCAGCAAAGAGGGTTGTTTGCTTGCTGGTGTGGTGGCCTTAACTAGTTTCAGCCGGCCGGTGTCGTTGCCTTGTAACATAAGCGAGCGAAAAAGCGCTGCAAAACGAAAAAAAAAAGAAAAAACCAACGAGATAAAGAGAGCGAGCGTGGTTTCTTGTTCACTCAAACTGTTTTTGAGTGATTCCAGTGATTCCCTTTAAGCGAAAATTCCTTTGCCTGCTCAGTTTCCGGTTGTCACTTCCTTATTTAGTTGTTTCATGTTACTTGTTGTTGGCCCGCTTCTCGGGGGTAGCTTGCCTCAAGTGTCCTTGTTGTAGGCTCAAACGCTCAACCCAATTTAACAGCCATCAAAACCTGGCAGCGACGAATTCAATTTCCCTGAAAGCTTACAACCCAAAAGAATACCGAGAAGCTAGCCTCGCTGTTGCTAACGATCATTAGCCGGATTATTATTAGTCTATTAGTGGTAATAAAATTTATGGCACAAATACAAGTTGGGGGAAAACTTTGCTGACGCCGAAAAATGGAAATTGAAAAGGAGGAGCGGTGGGGCAAGACAGGTTGTCGCTGCATACATAAATGCAAACACTTTGTGCAAATATTTGTGTCATTAAACAAATGACAAACGAATTGGTTTCAGCACGAGAGAGTGAAAGAGAGAGGGGCGGCCTGACATGCAACATGCTAACAGCCAGCAGCAGGCTTATCAACAGGGCCCTGTTAAAGTGCTGCTAAGGCCATGTTAAGAGCACCCCCGCCTTGACATGTACTCGCTCTTCGCTCCCTTCCTCCTTGGCTCACAAAGCTACACTCACTCGCCGCCCAACGCAGCAGCGCTGCAACAATGCAAAACGCAAACTTTCTCGCTGCCGGCGTCGCTGTTGCCACTGCCGCTGCTGGCGTCGCTCGTCGGTCGAAGTCGGCTCGTTTGGTTTCGCTGACAGCGGCTCGTGCCAGTACTCAACCGACTGCCAAACGGCGCACGACCAACGCAGCAGCAGCAGCAGCAGCAGCAGCAGCTAAAGCAGCAACAACTCTAGCAGCAGCCACACTAGCAACATCAGCAGTAATTGCCGCACGGCAGCAGCAGCAACAACACAAGCTAAAGAAAAGTTGTGCGTTGGTTTTTTTGTTTTTAATTTTCGTTTCGTATGCGGTTCGGCGATAAAAACACAACAGCAAACACCAAAACAATGGCAACGGCAACAAAAACGAGCAACAAAAGGCAGCGGCAACATTAAGTGGCTTAGCAACACAGTCATAAACAAAATAATATTTTAAAAGGCCCTTAAACTTAATTAAGAAGTAAAACAGAAGTGCAGTGATAATTAATATATTACAACATAGGAAAATAATAACGAAGAAAAATATTAAAAGTGAAAAGCAAAAACGTACAAATTAAAATTATAGAAAAATGGGAAACCTGCATGCTTATCAGTGATGTTATAATATGCAAAAACACAGATTGTTACAACACTTTTATGAATTTTTAATCATTGAGATTATAAATAAAAGCCATATAATAATATATAAAGTGAAAATTTAAAAACGCTCATCAATGCAAATTCCCTTAGACATTAATAATTTATTACAAGAAAAAACCCACAAACCTTGGTGAACTTGAGTAACTTCTTTCCACTTTTCCAACCTTTCCCATGCCTGGTTTTCTAGAATTTTTGTACGAGAAATTCCCGATCTTTTCTGGCCCTCAAGCATATCTTTATTTTCCCAACTTGCTTATTTATTTGACATTTTATTCGCTGCGAAATTATGCATGGCAAATGCAGATTTATTAGGTGCCGCGCAGACTTGCTAGGATTCACGTAAGACGTAAAATGGCCAAAAATTAAAAATCATAAATCAAAAGTGCTAAATAAATCAGCAGGGAAAATCGACCAAGAAAACTGTGTGTGTGTGTGTGTGTGTGTGTGTGTGTGCTCGTGTTGGTGTCTGTTTTTCCCACTCTTCCGCTCAATTGAAGCCATTAATTTCATTGCAGTAAATTCCACGGCAGAGATTTTCTTTTTCATAAATTTGTGCAGCATTAATTTTGAATTTAATGATTTAATTCAGCGCCAAAATATCAAAGTGAGCATTTTTCTGGCCAAAAGCAAAGTGATTTTCCGTTTGATTTCTACGTGTGCCTGTGTGTGTTACGCATTTTGCTTAGACAAGTGGCCAAGCGCAGGAGGAGGAGCCATTGGTCGTTTGTTATGCCCTCACCGAAAAGTGGGGCATGCTCACAGTGCCATGAAGTAGAACGCGTTTGGAACTGTGCATCTGTGCACTTACATATTCATAATCACACTCATATCCATATCCATATAGCCATATAGCCATGGCAGTAGCTATAGCCGCAGCCCCAGCCACTTCCACACAGATGTGCATATGGGCGCAATGGCGAAAACAATTGGGCCGATTAACGGCTTTGAATTATGCTAATTTTTTCGGGGTAATCAGCGTTAGATAGATGCATTTGGTTAATTAGTTTGTTTGCCCCGATTTTTCGTATAATTGTGCATTTTATAGTGGCACTAATTTGGTTAGAATTTTAATTAACAAAATATACATATATATACATACATACATAATGAATATATATACATATAATTAAGCTATAAAAGTGCTTATATAGAAAAATAACATAATAATGAAATTCTTTATAAAATTCTTAGTTAAAATGAATTTTGTGAATATGAATTGAAACATGTTTTAGTGCATCAGGGAAGGCTGTTCTACGATAGATATTAATCGATATAATACGATAACGAGAACGATAAGAATACTATGACGAGAACGAGAATAACACGATAAATGAGACATCTCCGGCCGATAGAGGACAAAGTTTGCATTTAAATTCATAAATTCCCGCAATTTCCGATGATAATAGACCTTTCTAATAAATATTTTAGAGATATATCCCATTATGGGCATGTATTATGTAGTAATTGATTATATGAACCAGCTCTAGTTAGCAACAATTTGAGGCTTTCTAAGGGCTTTATTTGCATTGTTCAATATAAATAAAACACACATAACAAAGTTAATCAATATATTTTACTTTATAAGTAATTACTGATCATATACCATTTCGATAAATTTCAGTATCTAGTTAAATAAATTCTTAATAATCGAACAAATTCGAGATCGCAAGATCAGCATCATAGACAAGACATTTCTCTTAATAATACTCTCGTCTTGAGTCAGTTCTATCCTTTAACCCAAGAAATCAAACTCTGGAGTCTTCCAAGTTCTTTGGCCATTTTCCAGTCGTATATAATTAAATAGCGAGAGACAAGAATAACCTTTAGGAATTCTCAGGCGAAAAACAACAGCACTGGCAGTGGGCAATAGCAATAGTGTGTAATAGCAACAATTGCCTGCGAGCGAGCAACAAGCCAAACTGAAAACCAAAACCGAGAAATCTGGCTTAGCAGTTGGGCGTTGCGGAAATTGATGCTGCTGCCTCTGCCTCGGCCTCTGCCTCTGCCGCAGCTGGCGTCGCTGCCTGGGACTACATTAATCTTACTTTTATTGCTTTTTCTGTTGTTACTGTTGTTTAATTAATTTTTGGCAAACATAATTTCCCATTGGGCTTTTGTGCGCGCTCGCTCAGTTAAATGAGTTGAATAATGATTTATAATTCACTTCATATTTTAACGCGATTTTTTCGCACTGCCCGCCTGCCCGCCGCCGCCACCCACTTTTTAATAATGTGCAAAAAATAAATAGTATGGAAAATGTAATACGAGTAAGCCAGCGAGCGAGCGAGCGAGGGGAGCTGGGGAGTGAGAGAGTGTGGCGCTAAACAAGGCCAAAACATTACGCATACGCCGTGTGTCGTCGGGGGGCAATATGGGGTAAGAAATGGTTAAAATAGCCAGGAATTAATTGGTGGCACTGCGGATAAATGAGGGGGGTAAACGAGGGGGGCTACCAGCCACGCCACTGACACTTGAGCGGACGTTTTAAGTTACACTTTTAATTAATTGTTGGGCATAAATGATGGGACACTGGCAGGGAGGAGAAAGCGCGGGAGTCTTGGGAAAAGAAAGAAAAACAGGGAGTTCAAGAAGGATCTGGGAAAAGTGTTTAAATTAAATTAATGAATTCGAAATCTTGTGCATTCTTTAAAGAGGTTTCCAAACCCCTTTGAAACCCAAAGCTCGAGTAGGTTTCCCATACCCTGTGATCTTCTTGATTGCTCCTCTACTACGCACTGGCCTGGCCTTGCATACCATTTTCATGGAAAGCCTGGCTGACGGCTCCTCCTCCCCGTCATCATCTTCCAGTTCCTGTCTCTCAGCACCTCTATATAGTTTATATAGCAGCAACTACTGGCCAGTGGCGGCGGCAGCAGGCCAAGCCAACTAATCAAACAAAGCACGAACGCCAACGAAGGCTTTCCACGAAGCAGTTTGATGTGTGTTTGCTGTGTTGTTTTGGGGACGAGACGATTTCCGTTTTGGGTCGAGCTGCTATATAGCTATATAGCTATATTGCTGATTTTTCTATGCTTTCTGCTGCTGCTGAGTGGCCGAGAGTGTCGGTTGGGATTCGCCGCTAATTCGCATTAATCATACGACGCGTTGGACGCGCCACCGCCTGCTCTCTTTGTTTATGCATTGGAATCATGAAAACGGAATGAAATGAAATGAAATTCATAGAAAACACAGAGCCAGCGAGCTGAACGTCGCGTTTTCCACATATTTTTATTTTTGTACGCAGAAAATATTTACTAGAGAGTGGAGAGCGAGGGAGATAGCCCCAGCCGCTGCTGGGAGCGAGGGAGATGGGTGTCGACAACGGCGACGTCTTCTTACTCACGCTTTTGTTGCTTATTTTTAATGTGTCAAGGTTCGCGGCATAATTTCAGTTGCTTTATTTCACTTGCGCGTAAAGCAAACAGAAAATATATCAAAGACGGAAAGAGAGACTCAGAGGGGCTTGGCGGAGATAGAGAAACGAGTCATAAGCTGTGAGATCTTTGACTTTCTTTTTTAACCAACAGCCAACGCACAAGAACATCAAAATGTTGTCAAAGAAACGATAAAAGCTTGGGAAGAATGGTTATTACTATTAGAGGCGACACTAGCAGCGGGTTTGTGGGAATTTGTGAAATAAAGAAGACTTGCTTGTAAGGACTTCAATATAGAGGAATTTCGAATCAGTTTTGTACAATATTTTCCTAGTATTACTTAGCTGAAACTCCCAATTGGAATATGTACTTTAAGGACATGATATTTCTTAATTTTTATAGGAAAAACATCCAATTGATGTTGCTACAGGAATATATCTATCAATAATCAAACTTATGAAGTGAAATATTTTATTATAAAACTCATTAAACTGCATTTTGTAGCCTACTTTAAAGCAGCTTTTTCATTGTTTTCGAAGCTCCAGGAAACTCTTAACTTATTTATATCCAAATTGCAAGTCTGAAGATATTTTTACTACAAATAGTTAGTATTCTTGATGAATTGACTCTGTAAGACGACAGTGTTTGGCTCTGACTTTGATTTCTTACACTTTTCCCCACTGTGTGAGCAGTACTTCATCTTGGCAACCTTCGATTTCGACCATGCCCCCCCATGGACTTCAGACACTTGCGCCCCAACAAAGTTATTAAGCTTCAGAGCCAGGACATCAGGACGTAAAGGAGACGAAGACGGAGGCCAAGGCGAAGGCAAAGGCGAAGGCGAAGATGAGGATGTCGGCGAAGCCGAAGACGCATCGATAAATGTAAATGCAGTAAATGTGGGAAAATGGCGGGGAATTAGGGGTGAAAAGGGGTTCCTCGGTGGGGCCAAAGGGTACACGGACTATGCCGTAGTTATAGTTATAGGTGGGGGTGGCAATACGGAGAGGACGAAACATTTTTATTACCGCAGTGGAGTCGTAAAAAACTAAATTACTTTTAAGTTTGTAAATTGTGCGGGTTCTCCCTCGCTCTCTCTCTCTCTCTCTCTCTCTCTCTCTCTGTCTCTCTGTCTATCTCCTTCCGGCACGGGTTACATGCTTGGCCTTCTCTTTCCAGCGCTTCAGTGCTTCTGGTCAACGCAAGTTTGCATTCTTTGTGTCACGTTTCCATCGAAAGATAGCAAAAACACAGATACAGCTACAGCTACAGCAACAGCTACAGCTACAGATACAGATACAAGCCAGGGAAAGAGACAGCAGATGCAAGCGAAAGAGAGGGCATGATCGATGGATGGTAGCGCAGCACAGCGCAGAGGAAGAAAAACAAATTTATGAAACGTCATTTATTCATAATGAGCCAGGGAAAAGTGGGAAAAGTGTTGGCGCGTGTATCGAAACGAACCGAGAAATACAGTGCAGAGAAAGACAGGGAGCGGGAAAGAGAGAGAAATGCGGGGACAGAAAGGGACGGCATTGCATTTCGAGTGTTGTAAAGTGCCATAAACTTATTAGGCGAAAGTGGCTGTGTGCACGAATGTGAATGCGTACCGAGCGTTGGTATTCACTTTGTTATTCATTATTTTTTCGGGAATAGCGCTCCTTGGCTATTCGTAATTGTTTAACCCTCCAACGAGTGGCTATCGATGACCCGAGAGTGGCCATAGTGGGCTCTGAAGAGTATAATCCTCGGGGAATGATTTGGCAAAGCTCCTTGAGTGCGCTCCTTGATTTTTGATGGCCTAATGTTTATTTTAGAACTTATTGGGGGTTCTTTTTGATACCTAGTAACTCAAGAGGGTTCTAAGGAGATACAAAAGACAAGTTTAGACTTCTTTATATAAATTTGAATTTAAATAAATTTGAACTAAGGCTTTTTGGGCATTTAAAAATACGTTTTGGATATTTGAATGTTTTGAACATATTATTGAAGATTCTACTTCTGTCTTTTATTGTTAGTATGAAGAGAATTGTATTGTTTTGTTGCTTTTTTCTTTCCGAATCTCTACTGTGCCGCCTGCAAATGTGTTAAAATTGTGGCGAATATTTCTGCAGCTCGGAAAACGCGTCACTTTGCGGTTAAGCCCAAGCATTTCGCAAGCCACATTATTTTGCACACTTGCAACCGCGTGGAGTCCTCTGCTGCTGCTTCGCGAAGTGAGTATTATGTGCTCACACAGATACTCGCATTCGCATTCGCACTCGCACTCACTCACAGATTCGGATACACACTCGCACACTCGCACACCTCGCGACCCCACTCACATGTCATTGTGTTGTGTTGGTGGCTGCGCCTATTCGCGGCTATTTTGTATACATTTTGCATTAATTAAAAACAAAATAAACAGCTAAAGTCGCGCGCGCGCTTGGCCTGCACGGGGGCAAAACAAAAATTAAAAAAAAAAGGCAAAACTGAAAAGCAAACACATTCTGATTTAAATGTGATTGTTTTTCTTTTTTGCTTTTTCTGTTCGCCTTCGTCTTCTTTTTTTCTTTCTTTTACTCTCTGCTATTCACTTTACAAGCGCGAAGCGAGGGAGAATGTTTTCCGAGTGGAGTTTTAGCGACACCTAAACGAGTGGAGATCTAGTAATTATTCGCCGTAGGCCTTAAAACGAAAATGATATTGTTGTGTCGTAGAAAATTAAAAAAAAAAGTAAAGAAATACCAAGGGATACCAAAGGATGTCAAAGAATTTCGAAGAAGACCAATGAATACTAAAGAATATCAAAGATTACCACTGCCTTTAATAAAAATGTATATCCCTATGAATTTGTAAATTAGTAGCTCTTTTCCTAATGATAAGTATAAGTAAGATTATATTCAGTAAAAAGGTTTTAAAATTCTATGTTTAGAAAAAACTACTACTATTCAGGCCAGTGTTAGGTTTAGTAGTTCTTTAAATATATTAATATTTAATTTATAATATTTATAGAAGTAGTTAATAGTAGTTAATAGTTATAGAAGGTAATACCAAGTTAAATTTACAGAATTCTTCCTTAAATTCTGCTTCTGCGGCAAAAGCCTTCTCTCCTGTGAATTTTTCTATCTAACCTGTTCATGTAACCCTATATACCCTCCTCTAAGAAACAGAATAGGTATCGTAAGCACTGAAGTAAAGCAGAACAGTAACAAAAACAAAAACAAAGGCAGCGCCGACGCCAACATAACACACACAGCCGCACAATCGCTCACACAGACACGCTCTGGTGTTCTGGTTCTCTTGCCCAGTCGCAGTCGCTGGTGCCGTCGACGTCGCTGCCACTGATTAGACGTGTCTTTGCCTTTTATGTTATTGTTTCTGCTTCTTGCCACCTCTCCGTAGTATTTTTTCAGATTTTCGTTAGCGTTTTGTAATATTTTTTGTTTTGTTTTGAGATTTCTGCTGCCTTTGTGTGCACTCGCCGTTTTCATGAAATTTCGCTAAGGCTTTTCAATAATTTTGTGCACGTCTTGCAGAGTGAATTTCTTTCGATTGCTCTTGCCAAGTCAGCAATATGCTGTTGCCATTGTTTTGTTGTCGAGTGTTAATCAAATCGTGCGACTCTTCCATATACATATCGTGTGCCGTGTTCCTCTATAATTTATGTGTAATTTCGCCCGAGCAGCTGAACAAATCAAATTACAATCAAAAAACAACAAAAGGTTTGCCAAGAACAGTGAAGAAAATCAAAAAGATAAAAAACAAACAAGAACAAAAGCCAAATGCGCCCGCGAAGCAAACGCAACAAAATGCAAAACTGTCGACTCTGCTCAACACTGTCGACGTCGCTTTCCAACACTGGAAGGAAAAGCTCTCCCTATCGAGTCGCAGCCTAAAGCCTCCCCACAACTCTTAAAAATCTCCGTAACTCGAATCTCCGAAGCGCGGCGATATCGGGATTCAGCTGTATTAACTCTGCGTGTGTGTGTCTATATATATCGAAGTGTTTCCCCAAATCTTGTCTCCCTGGACTCTTAATGTCTTCTGAACAACTCAAGTAACACCAAACTTAACTTCGCCCAAAGCCAGCAAAAGCCATAAAAGAATTATCTATGAATATTTGGGTAAGATATTGAGGGTAATATTTAATAATAAAAGTTTAAGATTAATTATAGGTCTGAGACCTTTTTAAAAGTGTTTTATTTTATTTAACTTTAACATGTTTTATAATTATTTATATTTAAACTATATGAGTAAGCCTTTTATGCCCGGTATTAATAGGGTGGATGGTTATTTACACCCCATAAGATATATTTATTCCTTATCAGCATCACCAGGCGATTCGATTTAGTATTTGTCTGCTTGTCCGTTTCTCTGTGTAAAGTCCGCGATCTCAGCGACTATAAGAGCTAGTGTTTCCAAATTTATTGACAACATTCTTATAGGTTGCACAAATATAAGTTTTCCCAAGAAATATATAAGAACTTACAAAATATTTTAAACTAATATATAATTTGAAAACCCTTTTACTTAAATTTGTTTGGTATATTCTTAGACTTGTTAATATTCCATTTTATTACAACTCTTTGTTTAAATTACATAAATATTAAGTATTTCCACAGGTATAATTGGTATAAATGAATAGTTTATAGATATAGCGCTCTAGTAGAATTAAATAAATATTTAGTCTTACAAATTCAGATGAAAATATATTGTTGGCATTCTCTGTAATTTTCTAACATTTTCCCTTTATTTATCCCGTGCCCATTTTTAGCAACAAAAATTCCTGAAACGACCTGCGGAGGATGTTGACAATGGCGCTGACAACTTTGAACCGCCGCACAAATTGCCCAATAATAACAACAACAATAGCAGCAATAGCAACCAAAATAGCAACAATGCGAATGCCAACAACGGTGGCAATGGTAATGGCAGCAACAACATCAACAGCAACACCGGCGGCAACAACGCGAATAGCAACAACAGCAACAACAACAATGGCAACGGCAACGGCAATACCAACAACAGCAACAGCAACAACAACGGCTCGGAAAATCTAACCAAATTCTCGGTGGAAATTGTGCAGCAACTGGAGTTCACCACATCGGCGGCGAACTCGCAGCCGCAGCAGATCAGCACGAATGTCACAGTGAAGGCGCTGACCAACACCTCGGTGAAGAGCGAACCAGGCGTGGGCGGCGGCGGAGGAGGAGGTGGCAACGGGAACGGCAACGGGAACGGCAACAACGGCGGAGGAGGCGGCGGCGGCGGTGGAGGCGGTGCCAACAATAACGGTGGTGGCAACAGCAACAGCCATTCCGGCGGCAACGGCGGCGGAGGCGGCGGTGATCATCACCAGCAGCAGCAGCAGCAGCAAGGCGGCGGACTGGGAGGCCTCGGCAATAATGGAAGGGGTGGCGGACCCGGTGGCATGGCCACGGGTCCCGGCGGCGGCGGCGGCAGCCTGGGAGGCGGTAACCTAGGCAGCCTGGGCCTGCCACCCAACATGATGTCCGCCCAGCAAAAGTCCGCCCTGGGTAATCTGGCCAATTTGGTGGAGTGCAAGCGGGAGCCGGATCACGACTTTCCCGATCTCGGTTCGCTCGACAAGGACGGCGGCGGCGGGCAGTTCCCCGGCTTTCCCGATCTCCTGGGCGACGACAACTCGGAGAACAACGACACCTTCAAGGATCTCATCAATAACCTGCAGGACTTCAATCCCAGTTTCCTCGACGGCTTCGATGAGAAGCCACTGCTGGACATCAAGACCGAGGACGGCATCAAGGTGGAGCCGCCGAATGCCCAGGATCTGATCAACAGCCTGAACGTTAAGTCCGAGGGGGGACTGGGTCATGGCTTCGGCGGCTTTGGCCTGAATCTCGGCGACAACTCGGGCATGAAGATGCGTAACCAAGGCGGCGGTGGCGGCGGCGGCGGGGGCTTCCCCAATGGTCCCAACAACGGAGGAGGCGGCGGAGGCGGAGGTGTTGCCTCCAACGTGGCTCCCAACTCCGCCGGCAACTCCGGCAATCTCATGTCCGATCATCCGCTGGCCGCCCAGACACTCAAGCAAATGGCCGAGCAGCATCAGCACAAGAACGCCATGGGAGGCATGGGCGGCTTCCCGCGTCCCCCTCACGGCATGAATCCCCAGCAGCAGCAGCAGCAGCAGGCGCAGCAACAGGCCCAGCAGCAAGCCCAGCAGCAGGCGCAGCAGCAGCATGGCCAGATGATGGGGCAAGGACAGCCGGGTCGGTACAATGACTACGGCGGCGGCTTTCCCAATGACTTTGGCCTGGGCCCCAACAACCCGCAGCAGCAGCAGCAACAGCAGCAGCAGCAGCCGCAGCAGCAACACTTGCCGCCGCAGTTCCACCAGAAGGGTCCTGGTCCCGGGGCTGGGATGAATGTGCAGCAGAGCTTCCTGGACATCAAGCAGGAGCTCTTCTATTCCTCTCAAAACGACTTCGATCTCAAGCGTCTGCAGCAGCAGCAGGCCATGCAGCAGCAGCAGCAGCAGCAGCAACATCACCAGCAGCAGCAGCAGCAGCCCAAGATGGGAGGTGTGCCCCAGTTCAACAAGCAGCAGCAGCAGCAGCAGCAACAGGTGCCGCAGCAGTACTCGCCCTTCAGCAACCAGAACGCCAATGCGGCGGCCAACTTCCTCCGCGGCCCGAATGGCAACCAGCAGCAACAGCAGCCGGGCAACCTGCCGCAGCAGCAGCAACAGCAGCCCGGCGGCGGACCACAGCAGCAGCAGCAGCAACAGCAGCAGCAGCAGCAGCGCAACGGCAACGGGCAGCAAAACAATCCGAACAACGGACCCGGCGGCAATGCCGGCAACACGCCGCAGCAGCAACAGCAGCAGCAGCAGGCGACAACCACCACGCTGCAGATGAAGCAGACGCAGCAGCTGCACATCAGCCAGCAGGGGGGAGGAGCCCATGGCATCCAGGTGAGTTCGGCATCCAAAATATATTCTTATTGTGTTTGAAAAGGCTTCCTATACAGAATTATTTGAATTGGTAAAGAGAAAGGCTTTAGTTAGCTTGAAATACTGATAGAATGCTAAAAGTAATCCCTTAACTCTTCAACTTTAGCTTTATGTACCAAAGTCTTATTTAGGATATGAATAAGAATTCATAAATGAGCATTTTCTTGTGAAGAGAGTTCCTAAATCTATATATTAGTCTATGGTTCTGTCTTTGTATATATTACTAGTAATAATCTCCCTTTCCTTATATGAAACCGATATAGTTTATGGAAAACCTTAATTAAATATCCCCTTTGCTGAGGCGTAGTCCTTGTAGTCCTAACCCCTGTTAGGGATACCAATGAAGAGCCCTCTCCTTTGCCCGAAAGAGCCTATAAACAGGCAAGTGGGGCTGTTGCCTAGATGGAGCTTATCCAATAACATAACGCTACTTAATGCCATTGACACGTATGTAAATTTCCATGCATATTTAAGTTATCAGCGTAACGAAGTCAACAGCTTTTCACGAAAATCCCGACAGTAGTAGCAGCAGCGGCAGTGGCAGCGGCAGAGGAAAAGCTCCTAGGGGTGGCTTTTCCACGCATTGAGTGGAACTCAGTTTGGATTTGCCACTCGAGCATTTCACTCGCCTCTTCGAAGGCTTGTTTTCCTTTTATTTATATTTTTTTCTTGCTTTTTTTGTGGGAAAGGATCATAAATCATGTTGGGCAAACAAGACCGCTTTGCCCGCTCTCTCTCTCTGTTCCTCTGGGGGAGTTTTCCGCGCTCACTCTCTCCGGCTTCGCTCTCTCGTTTCTCTGTTCTCGTTTCTCGTTTAACCCTCGATTTTCCATTTCCACTCGCCGGCCCGAGTTTATCTCTGTCCATTAATTTTACCGCACATCTGTTCATAAAATTGCTCGGCGACCTGGCGCTCGGCTTCAGTGAATCCTCGGCAGCCAGCGAGGGTCCTACGCTCGTCACTGTCCTTCGGGTTATGCCGCCGCCTCCCCTATTTCCCGCCCTTCCACCCACCCATCCCCCCTGCATTTTCCCCAGTTCCATGTGCGCCATTTTCATTACGTGAGCGACAACTGAACAGAACTGAAGCGGGGCCAGCAAAAAAAGAAGATTGAACATTGCTGTATTTTGTTGCTATCTTTTGGGTTTTTTGTTCCTCCTTAAGGACATTTTTTTAGACCTTAGCCAGATCTCTAAGCAGGAAAAAGCCTGACTTTAAGAAGGAGGGTTCTGGGACAGGAAAAAATTAGAAAAAAGTCAGAAGCCATAAAAGATTATTCCCAACAAAAATCATTTTAAAGAGCAGGGAGGAAAAAACAAGGAACAGGCAAATAAAATTCATGAAGATTGAGTGGCTTTTTATGAGGCAGCTTACAATGAATACAAATAGGATTGTTTTTTCACAGATAAAAATGCACATCTAATACTATTTAGTGATATTTAATGATATAATATATAATCATACTCTTTTTGAAGATTTTATAGAATAAATTATATTTCTTATAATAAATAGATTTTAAGTAGGTTTTCTGTGAACTTCTTGAAAGCATTGTAATGGTTAAGTTTCTGGAAAAGGCTCTGTGTAAACCTTATTTCCAGGAATAAGCACAGTATTTACCCATACAGGATATTCGCTTCGTCCTTTCGGGCCTTATTTATTGTGCAACGTCTTCCTTTTTCATCTGTATACATTTCACTGCCTTCTTTTCGCAATCACTCATTCATACAGTAATGCATTCATCACTTCATTGCTCCCAGAAGCACCCCTCTGTCTCTCTATCTTCTGGCCTTTTTAGAGGCAGTTTTTCCGGGAAAAACTCTCTCTCTCTCTTTGACAAAGCAATATTCCCTGGCCACATGCATCCATCCATCCAACACACACCAGACTCAGTCCACTGGCTATACCTAAAATGCACTAAACCTAACCCATATTCATTATCCGCTCCAAATTGTTTTCCTGTTATTCCACAACAACAACATCAAGGGGAGCAACAACAGCATTTCATTTACAAAATGAAAGTGCAAAACTTTTTAAGTTAAGTTTCATGTCGCTGAGTAGTTTTCATCAGAGAACAGCCAAAAAAGCATAAAAGAGAGAAGCGGGAGAAATGGGAGAAGCTCGGTGCTCGGTTATAAAGAGATAGAAAGAGCGAGTAGACTTGGTTTTTGGCTTGGTCGAAAAAGGGACACGGCAATGGCATTTTGTCCGCTTTTAGCCAGTTACACAGAGATAAATAAGTGGAGACAATAAAAAGGTTATTTCAAATATTCCCACTTTACCTTTAATATAGAACCACAAAGCTGTTATGCGCACAGTGTGTGATGTTCTGAGGAACGAGAGAAATAGTAACGAGTTATTCCTAATTTAATGACGAAATGAGCCAGCTGTTTTAGGGGGAGCCTATTAGGCCAGCGATTTTAGCTCTTTGTCTTGTGGGAACGTATATAACCAGTTGGGAGTTATAATAATAATTTATTGTAATAAAAACCATATATATTTCTCTAGGTGCTCCTGGTTCTGGGCGCATTCAGCTCAAGTTTTGCCATGAATTTCGTTCATGCATTAACCCTCGACTGCCTGAGACTTTTCCCCCATTCAAGCCGGGGCCCCATTTCCCTCTTAACCCCCTTCCTCCTGTGCATAGCAAAATAGTTGAAGCCATCGAGGAGAAAGCCGTGGAAAGCGAGACAGAGAGAAAGAGAGAAAGAGAGAGAGAGGGGGAAAACAGTTTGGAGGAGGCGAAACTTGTTGACGATTGAGATTGAAATTTTTCGGGGTTTATTATAATTTTTTATTCCGACTGCCCGCTAGCCACTCAGCTTGGTTTTCCCACCCCCCGAGGGCCTTGGCGTCTAGTTTTCCCGCCCCATCCCTTTTCGCAGGTTTTCCCCGACGGAAATGTGGATGCTGCTGGCTGTTGCTTGCTGGTTGCTGGTGGTTGCCATAATCAAAGGCTCGCTGCCTGGAATCCTTTGGCTCGCTTATCGGGCCAAGACACAACACGTATACACACTTAAGTCTAACGATATATTTGCATAGGACTCATTAAAAATGCCCCCCCTGAGGAGAGGAGGCGCTTTTCGGCGACGGGGGTTGCAAAAAGCCAAAACAGCATCGGATTCAACGAGTTCTCCCCGGCTCAATAATATATCTGAAGGGGAGAAACAGAAAGTGTGTGGATGGAAGCCCCTTAAGTGCAAGAAATGAGCGGGCAAAGTGTAAAATGTACAATAAATATGACAAAGAACGGTCGACACAGGGAGCGAGTAGCGCCGAGTAGCGGCGAGTGGCGGCGAGTAGCGGGTGGAATTTGCACAATAATTAACGAGCGGCGAGTAAGGAAAATGGAATTAATGTACAGCTGGAGTGGAAGAATGTGTAGAAAAACAGGGCCAAAGGGGCGAATGAAAATTAAAAAATATAACTAATGAGGTTTCTTTTTGCAATGAAAAGAGGGGTAAGATTACAAGAGAAGAAATTCTGGGAAATTTAAAGCATACTGCCCAAGTCTTTTATTCGAAGAAAATTTTCTGGGAAATTTGAGAAGTTATTCTTTGAATTAAAATGATTTATTTTATGTTTCCTATGCATATTTCCTAGAAGTTGTTCTTTCTGGTAAAGAGTACATACTAGAAAAGAATTTAAGGGACATTTTAAGCATTCTACCCAAGCTTTTTATTAAAAGAAAAATTTCTAGGAAATTTGTAGAATTTTTCTTTAAAATAATATAAATACTGAATTATTTAATGTTTCTTATGCATCATTCCGAGAAGTTGTTTCTATTAAGAAGTACGCACATTTATATTTAAAAACTTTGATATTAATTAAGTTTATGGACATATTTCATACATTTCATCATAAAAGCTTTCTTTGGTTGGAAGTTATGTGAAATCTTAGAGTGGAGAAATTTTAATTTGAATAGCTTAGAGCAGTCTATTCTGGAAACTCGTCTTTGATCCAAACTCTCATCAGAATTTGGTAGTTTTGAAGTTTATCTTTGAAACTCTAATGAAAGCTACGTGTTTGTCGTTAAAAAGTATCTTTCCCACTTTCTAAACGAGAACAAAGTGGCCGCCATGCCAATTCCATCATGGGATACTTATTGGGCTTAATGAAACTTACACGTTCGCATAACCAAAGCAACCAAAGCAACCAAAGGCAGCCATAAAAGGCAGCAAAACAACGGCTAAAGTTCAATGAATTCCAAAATGCTGGCCATTTTGCATGTCCTGCTCCTGCATTAACTCGTTAAAATGCCAGCAACCACGGGCCGCATTGTGTAGTTCTAGCAACCAGCTAAAATTTGTATAAAATACAATAAAAAGGCAGCAATTCGAAGGGGGTCCAGGGGTGTCAGAGGGGTGGTGGCGCAGAGGCGAGGCGTCATCAAAATGCCGGGGCGCACAACAGTATGCAGCGGAAATGTGCAAAACGTGAAAATGTGCGGAAATTATACTCGCTCGCCAGTCGTCGGCCGCAGAAAGAGAGCGATATACAGACAGCGAGTGGGCAGACAGAGAGGGACAGAGAGACAGAGGGTCGTATCAGATTTTATGACTTGGCCCGGGCGACTTAATGAAGTAACCGGGAGTAAAGGCCAGGCCACATGCGACCCAGGAACTTCCAGGAACCGCACAAAGCCCAGCAAAGAGAGCCCTCTTTGATTTTCGCCAAAAACTCCGAAGTCACTTTGTATCAAAAAACAATAAATAATTTATAGCCCCGCGGCAGAGAGGCAACCGAATGGAGTCTGAGACTGAGCCGAGATCTAGGCAGCATCCAAAGTACATTTAATGGAATTGGGAAGGGCAACTGCGCAGGCGTCGAGGCAATAAAAGTAAGTCCCCGAAAATTCAGTTGTATTCGCTGGTTTTCCGGGACAGTGATGGTTATATTGAGAGAGATGTGTTGTTTTATACATGAATTATATTGTTTTAGGCATAAACTTTATAAATATCGTATTCATATATTAAAAAGCAAGATTAAACTTAGATCTTAGCAAGAGACAAGCTGTATAACACTAAATATTTAACTTGTTACTGGCCCTTTTTTTTGTTCTTTCGCCTATTAATAAGCTATATTTGTACTATTTGTATTAAATTTAACAATCAATTTAGATCATTTTAGAGAAATAATATCACTCTGAAGTGTAGAAAATGTTCATAAAAGCTTAGAGATGAAAGGTTTATGATATAATAATATAGAAACGCCTACATTTGTGTTAAAAAGGAATTTAATTCCTGTGTATAAAAGTATTATAGTTTCCTAAAACATATTTATCACTACAGTAGAACCATATATATTATATATAATAATATAATATATTATTATTATATTTTAAAGGAAAGTGAATATAGTACTTCTTCCAAGGAGGGTCAATTCCTTTTTCTTGGCCCCTGGTCCTGTCACTGTTTCCCTCGATTAATTCTCCTCATAACTCGACTTCTCGTGGATTATATATAGTCCAGGAGTTATGAGGCAGATTCTACATCTGTATAACAGGATTAAGCCCTATAAATTGAACTCTCCCCCTGGAAAACAGACAAGAACTTTGGCTCTAAGCGGAGGGGAAAGGCGGCAGCAAGAAACCTATTTATGAGCAGGAAACTTTTCCAAAGGCAAAGAGCAACAAAGAAAGCTGGGAAATTGTTCCCGGCTCTTTCATAATTCAACGAATTTTCCGGCTGTTGTTTTTAGGCGCATCCCAGTTTTACGGATATTAGTGATTTCAGTTTTGTTTTTATGTTTTCCCTCTGTTTTTTTTGTAGCAAGTCTCGGCCCATTACGTAACGCATTTGATGCTCTCAAAGGTCACATTATTTACCTTTTATATTCCCATTCGTGTCAGTTTCAGGAGGATTTTCCGAAGGGGTCCCTGGCAGCGGGGGAGTTGGAGATGCTTCCCTCTTTCTCTGGAAAGTTTAGTAATATTTTCATTTGGTTTTCCTGGGCTTTGGGCCGCCGCCTTTCAATCACTTTGCCGAGGTGTCGAGCGATGGTGGAAAGTTGATGAACTATGACGTCTTTCCAGGGGTTAGGTGTCTTGAAGATGTGTGAAAATGATTTTCATTTAGCCGCTTGTACAACTACTAACTCTTTGGCCTTATCCCCGGAGCTTCCCAAATTCCACCTGCTTTGCAATTATAGTTCTCAGAGCTGACTGCTTCTTGTTGGTTCTGGCCAGACTTTGAGGGATTATCTGGGGTGCTTGCGGCAGCAATATCAATCAGTTTATTCACACATCCGGCAGCATTTAGCTGGGGCCCGGCTTATTTCCTATCATTTTCCTGAGGGGGCGGGAGCACCTGCCTCCTCCCAGTGCTGATAGCTACCTTTCCGTATGCCCAGCATTTCCCTGCGGCGTTTCCCTGTAGCATTTCCCTGGCTGCTGCTCCTGCTCCGGCTGCTGGCATAAAATTTAATATTTGCGCGTGTTCTTAACCCCTCGGAGCCCCTCGGAGCACCCTCTTTCGCCTATCTATATAAATATATATACAAAAATATATATATGGGGGTGTCGTGATTATTATGCCATGTAATCCGCTTCATATAACACCGAGATGAGGAGAAGACATGGCAGCCAGGAATGCGTAAGCAAGTGGCAAGTGCTTTTAATACTTTCACCTCCTTGGGGCAACCCGCACACCCGCACAGATGGGAGATGGCAGGCAATATGTATGTATAAATATTTCAGTTTTTAATCTATTTTAATGGAAATTATTATTCGCGAAGAAGGGAAAGTTTTGCCACTGGTTTTGCATTTTATTTTCTATAATTTGCTTGTCGCCACCTTCTACTTCCTGCTTCTCAGCCCTCTGAGGGCAGGGTATCCCCTTTCTAAGTTTAATTTTTCTAATCTCGAGAAACAAATCCTCCTCGGCGAGCCCTGCGAAGCATGCTATGCTTTTTACAGCACTGCCACCGCCTGCTGTGTGTGTGTGTGTGGGGCATGTGCGTTCTGCAAACAGCTCACGTCGCATATTTATAGGCTGCCAGGGCATAAAAAGCGATTCCAACTGGAGCCGAAGCTTGCCAAAAAGATTTACAAAATGTTTGCAGCTCTTCCCTATTTTTTGGGGTTTATTTAGATTGGCCTGTAGAAACTTTCGTTTTAGGTATCAGTCCAGTCCAAAGTTGGTTGTTATCAACAAATGCAGTCGTCCCCTGTATTCAAATTAGTTTTCAGCCAAAGGAATACAGAGCGAGACAGGCGGACAGACGGACAGACACACAGACACACAGACAGACAGAGATACAACAAGGTTGACATTCATATCAAAAACAAAGTATTTGCACAATTTGTTTAAATTTCATGCAAAATGCAGTAGCCAACAAGGAGAAAACGAGCCAAGGCCCGACTCCTGGCCAAGTGTAAATTGTGGCCAGGATAAGGGTTAGGGAATAGGGAGCAGAGGGACCGTAGCGATGCACACACATGTCGGGGTATTTGAAAATTCATTACATTTTGTTGCTCTGGTCACACGCAAAATAATTTCCAGTGACATTTGCCAGTCCGAGTGGGTTTTGTGACAACCGAACTCATTTCATTAACTGCCCAAACAGAACGCACAATCTGTTGCCACTACACACATACATACCGAAGGGATATATATATTCCCGGTCATAAATATGACTGCCCTGGTAACAACACCTTGGACACACTCGCCCTCACACCCATCCTCCTCATCCTCATCCTCATCCTCATCATCTCTTGCTCCCACCGAAAAACACCCATTGCAGGAACGTTTTGCCCGGCCACTTTATCAAATTAATTACTTTGCCAACAACCGGGATGAAGGACTCGTCGTCGTAAGCGGGGATGATGCAGTGGTTGGGCCGGGGTCACCAGCGGGTCTGCCTCGCCCGAGAGAGGTCAAGTGGTCAGAAAAGTTGTTGTTCACTTACATTTGCCACACTTTTAGGGCCATAACACGAAACACGATTGCGAAAAAACGATGCGGATATTGCCAAGAAAAATGAGAAAAGGGTGATGAAAAATCAAGGGGAATTATGGAATTGAGAAGGTCTTGAACCCTGGGTATACCCCTAAAATTAACTAGAAAGCCACTTCTCTAGATGTCTAGATATATATATTTTATCAGGTTAACACAAGGTTTTAATTTCCACAACTCTTAAGATTCCTGCTATACAGCAGTGGTTCCTGACTCGCGACTTGCTGCCAGCAAGCGCACAGTATGCGCAGAATGTAAACAACGCACCAGTGCAGTCTTGAAGCTAGATCGAATCTGCTTAGATTTTAATAGCTATTTTTTTGTATTCATAGGTAATTTGTATGCCATTTTGCTATAATATCTAGCCACTTCTTTCTACTTTTTACTCACACAAATGATATATTACCATTTCAAAGGATTTTATTATAACAAAGTCAAAAACGCACTTACACAAGAGTGACATAAGAATTTCTAGGAGACTGTTGAGCAATAGAGTACTGATGACGACCTGGGCTATGCCACAAACAGCTGACTTTGACATGACATTATTATTATGACATAAAGAGCTGAAGCAGACGCAAGAAGATGTAAGAATGTCAATCTAAGCCAAAGAAGTTCCTCTACCTTTTTCATTGAAATGCAACCTCCGGAGATACTTAATTCCCCAAATAGAAAAGCCTTTGCTGACGTCACTCTGAAACATTTTAAATATAGACCGCTTGTCTCGCCTTCGGCGTCCCCCGCCAATGAGAGGGAAAATCAATATAATGTAGACGCGAATAGCAGGCAACCAGTGTCACGCTAAATAATAAAGTAATTTCTGTTCTGTGTGGGGCTCCCTCCCCCCCAGTCATATGCAAAGCAAGGATATTCGAGAGGTGAGAGGACTCACCTTCAGGCAGCATACCCCTTTATTAGTTTGTATTTTTCGCACAGGCCTGTTCTACTCGAAAAGAGGCGTCTTCGCCTCCGCAGGCGCACGTGGCGTATGTGTGATTTCTCATATTGTCTAACTCCGTTTCCATTTGATCTTCCACAAGTAGAGAGGGGGCGTTGTGGGCTTAGTGGGCGTGGCTGCGGTGCGTGTCTAATGCTCGTCACTTGAAAACTCGCCGAGCCAAAGTAATTGAAAATGTAAATGGCTGAGGTTAGAGGCACTGGAGAGTGGAAATGTGTGTGGAAAATGCCTGGGAAAAACAAGTGCAAAAAATACAAGTAGAGTTAAGTTTTTGGCAGTGCGAGGTATCAGCTCTTAATTCCCTTTCAGCCCTCTTTCGTGGCTTATGAAATGCTTTTATAATTAATGGCTGTTAATTATTCTAATTTAAGTTTTTCTCAGAGGGGGTCAGAGTAATTAGCCATGATAGCTTGGCCTGGAAAATTCCCAAAACCCCAAACTGCACACCTTTTCGCTCAGAGTGTGTTTGTGTGTGGAAAATCAATGCCGAATAAACGCACCGAATCTGGATGAAAATGCGTGGCTAAATTTCCCATGCAGGTGATCCTGATGAACCGGGGGGAGGGCAGGGAAAACGACCGGAAAATGGCCAAGACTGGGAGGGGAGGCGCATGCCTGGATAATTTTGCCAAATTTGCAGCTTTGCTTTTTGTTTGCTGTTTGCATTTTGTGTGTTGTGTCGTCCTCTATTTGCCAAAGTGTGTGTATCTCAGTCTGGGTGTGCGTGTGTGTGTGTGTGCGTCTGAGTGTGTGTAAATAAAATTAACGAATGTTGAACTTTCTGCTGACAAAGTTCCGGCACATGCATACGCAAATATGTTGCAAATTTTTACCAAAGAGCAATTGATTCTCGATTTATCGAAAATAGGAGCGAGGATATCCGGAAAATCTATTCTTATTTTAGCTTAACTGTTTTTTATATATACTTTTTGGAAGGTTTTAGTGGGAGAGAAAGAGCTAGCTCTATTTCTGTGCTCTTTTAGTGATATATATCTGATAATCTGCTTATTGTCAAGGTTTTATTTATAGTTTTTATAATTTTTTTATAATTTACAAGTGTTTTCTAGAGACTTTAATTTGCTCTCCAGATGAATGTATTTATGTTAAACATTTCATTAAATTAATACGTTTAATTATTTATTTTTCCATTAAATTTAGATTCAATGCTTTAAGGCTTTATTTAAATTTAAAATGCCAAAAGCTCATAAGGGACCCTCTCAGCATGGGCGTACTTACCGCTAGCGTTGCACTAGTATTCCCAAAATGCTGAGGTCACTGTGTGTTACTGAATAATGGTTATGGCAATGTCCAAAACAGCTTGAAAATATTTTTTTTAATGCTCTAAATTAATGAAATCTCTTTATTTATTACAGCTGATTTTTCTGAAGCAAAAAAAACTCTTTAAAATCTACTACTTATATATTAAACTCTGCATATTTTCCTCACATCTTAAGAGTATCTTGCTTTTTTGTATTTGCTACTTATATATTTAACGTACCATATTTTCCTCACTTTTTAGTAGTATCTTGCTATAATAATTCAATTTGCCAGCTTTCCCGCCGCTCTTCCGTGTTTCTTGTGCTTATTTTTTGTAGAACCTTGTCACGTTCTGTCTTTTTTTGCTGCTGGCTGAGTCAGTCAGAGTCGTTTCTTTGGCGAATTTCATTTGTAACTCATAGATGCAGTCGGCCGAGCAGAGGCGGCCCCAAGGGAGGGAGCGGGAAGAACCGTAGAATCGTTGAATCGCAGAATCGCAGCGGACAGAATTCTTCTCAATGCTATTTTCATGTGGATCGTGCTCCGTGCCCGTGCCCGTGCCCCTGCTTTGTGCTTTGTGCTTTGTGCTTTGTGCTGGCTGGCAGCTGCTTTTATCTGCCAGATGCCAGCGGGGTGACTCATCGGAGAGCTGCTTGGTTTTCCGGCTGCTGTTATCGTTCCGAGATAAGCACGGAGATCTGTGATCTCATCGAGATCTGCGCTGCTCCGGCAGCTCGTTAGGGCAGGAAGTGGCGCTGATCAGGTGATTATGATTATGATGGGATCAGCTCGATGATTGTGTAATGATCGGCCCATTAGCTGCACATTATCCAGGGCAATTACGGGGAGAAATCAAATATTGGCCGGGGCACGCAAAATATTTATACTAATTAGCTGCCCGGCTGCAGTTTCTCCTCGGTTCAGTACACTCGACTACAAAGCGGTTTGAAGTCCCCATTAAAGTCCGACTCCACAGCAGCGAATTAAAAATGCAATTGCAAATTAAATTTAATTTAAAAATCCATCAAGGCAGTGCCGAGCGAGGCTGCAGAGAATGCCTTTTGGCTTGATGATTTTTTCTATTTTTTCTATGCACTCCCGCCCTGTTTAATTGATGGAAAGAATGGGAAAAAAAGGAATTAGCAAATCATAAATCTAGGTAATGAAATCATTGCCGGATTAGGTTCTCTATATATCAGCCAGCGCTCGATGTCTCCCTCTCTATTCAGGGAAATTTGTTAATGGCTTTTGGACACCAGGGAAATTCCACAGAGCACTTCTGGAGGAAGGGAGGATAAATTAATTAACTTTTATTTTATTCATGTTTTGGCGCAGAATTTACGTTTTTGTTAAGCTCGGGTGACAGTGGAATAAACACTCTTTCGGTATAGTTTATAGGTTCTTTGAATAAGTCTAGCATTTGACCTCAAGAGTGGTTATAAATTAATAAATGGAATATTTATGACACCTTTAAAATAGGCTTGAATGATATTATATTAAGTTTAATGCGTTAAATAAATCAGTTTGTATAAAGAAGGATTTTTCCATTGAAATGAGGAATGGAAACCTATTTATATAAATATATATTAATTTATTTTTGAACTAAATATGCAAACTTATTAATTACTTAAAAACTAATACAGAACTGCTTTCCGAATTGAATTTGAGGCTGTTTTAACTTTGTTAAAATGATGATTTGTCCAAAAAATAAGGGTATTTTTTATACTGATTCAAAGATCTAAAAAGGCGAATAATTAAGGTTTTGTGGAGTGCATAGTTTGACCAAAAATGAAATGATATCCAAATGCCATGTATTTCCCGATTCGCCATTAAAATCTTAATTATTTAGCAATAAAATATTGACAAAAACTCGAAATAAATTTTTGGCCGATTTTTGAAAAAATGATAAGGGGTTACATCATTAAAATTGTCAAAAATTGACAAAAAAAATTATTTTTTCTAATCTCTAAACTAAATGTGTCTAAATAGTTAAACGAATAAAAACTAACACAGAAAAGCTTTCCGAATTGAATTTAAAGCAGTTTTGACTTAGTTATGGGTATTTTAAAGCTTGATTTTCCCTCAAAAATATAATCTCTGGGAATAATTTTAAAGAGATATTTTATATTCATTTTTGGTGATTGAAATTCAAGGAGATATTAAAGAAAAGCCTCTACACTTGATTTTATTTATTCAATCTTTTTTGCAGAGTTCGATGCACGTTTATTGAAAAATCCCCTTAACCCTTCAATAAGTTGTGGGAAATATCCTTTTAAATTTGTGACAGGGTAGGCCTTTGTTGGGGGGGAAAGCAGGCCTGAGCAGCTTGGAAAACCCTACCGACCACGTGAATTTTTTGACAGACGATCCATTAAATCGTTTTCATAAATTGTCCACAGGTGTGTCTGAGCGTTGCATGTGCCTCCTCCTCTATATATCCGAATATATACCCCTGGTACATATAGAAGGTGCTTTGTGTATCTGTTACCGGAAAACCCCTTTGAAATGAAGCCAACAAATCGAACCAAAGGCATATCCATCGCCAAAGCCAAAGCCAAAGCCCAATAATTTAAGCCAGCCCCACGGCCCCGATTTGTCCCCGCACCTCCTCCCCCCCTGTGACCCACATGACATATGCATATAGTGCAGTTCATTGCGGGCACCGCCAGCCAGCCGCCCCCTCTGCCCTCCGAAAACTACTCCCATTTATATGCATTTGCGGAGGCCTCATGGCCATTTATGCCAAAATTTAATTTATAATTATTGCAAGTTTAATTTATGATCATTGACATGCTGCAGCAGCCGAAATACTCACACACCACACACCACACACACTACACACATCGTTTATAGAGTGAAGCTCCAGTGGCAGCAGTGCTGACTAGCTCTGTTTTTTAAGGAATTAGTTGAAAAACTGTTGGGGGAAAGAAAGGTTTGGAAAAGTGATGGAAATAGTAAAAAAGCTATTAAAAACCACTTAGAAAAAAATTTAAAAATATGTTTCTAATATATTTTAAGTCGGTTAAAGAGCTGTTTCAGGGAGGAGCTAGACTAGCCTCCATCAGTATCCTTCGCTAGCAGACTTCATTATTTTAAAAATCGCAGCTTGGATATACTAGCTGTTTCTGTACGAAGCCAATCTTTCTTTAGTATCCGTTGCTCACAGACTTTATTATTTAAAATAAAGTAAAAGAATATGGCAGCTATTTCAGGAGTGATACATTACCTTCATCAGTATCCTTCCCTAACCGACTTTATTATTTACATATTTACCATAAATAAACAACAAAGCTTACCAAACTAAACTAAACTAACCAAAATCCAAGTAAATCAGTCAGGAAACTTAAAAAAAATAGCCAAAAATGGGCTGAAAAATCAGCCAACTTGGCAACCCTGCTGGGGGGGGAACCAGGGGATAAGTGGGCGGCGGGTGGAGGCTTTTGTATCTATTCCTCGCTGGTCTCTCCCCCTCCGCGGCAGATTGTCGGGCATTGTGTGCAAACTGCAACTGTTTCAAAAGTTTCCCTCTACTGTCCCTCCTCCCCCGGGAAAGCACGAAAGTCCTCGGGTGGCAGCCGGAAAATGGGAAAACGAGGAAAACGGTCGAATCGGGAGGGGAGGCGGGGGAGAGGGGAGGCGTAACTCACCGCTTGCCGCGCTGAAAGTTGGCTGATATGTCGGCATCAACAATGATGATGATGACGGGAATGTGGATGTGGGTTGAGGACGGGACTGGGGGAGGTGCAGGTGGCTGCGAGACGGACCCATTGTTTCCGGGGAACCAGCAGGAGTGTGTGTGTGTGTGTAGTGTGTGCCGTGTGGGCGAAAGTTATACTGTATCCCGCCCGGGAGATTTCCAGCAGCCAAGGATATGGCCTGCATCTCGGAATGGCGAGCATGGAGGCTGGGAGTAATCTGCATCCAGGTATTTGCCACCGAAAGTGAGCATAATTACGGCTAATTGCACAGCAAGAGGTCAATTCTGTTTGCCTCATTTGGCTAACACACTTTTCAGGGGCTTGGCTTGTAAATAAGTATACAAAGGGTTATGATAGAGCCAGAAATTCCAAGAGGAAAGAGCTTTCAAAGGTGGTTTGGATTTAGAGAGCCCATGGAAGTTAGAAATACTTTTATTTAAGATCCCAACTTATCTTTTTTAAGAAGTAACATCTTCTGGCCTATAATCAGGTTATTTCCCCCCAAATCCCCTTCATGTAAGCTCCCATAAATTGCATTTTCTGTCCCCTAAAATCATATTAAGTGTCAGGCTCTGTGCTTTGCTGCCTGTCGCCGGCAATTAAAAGTCAAATTCGCTCTCCAAATGAGATTTCTGCGCCCTCCGCTCCATCTCCGCCCCTGTCGTTGTCATAATTTCGTTAAATAACGCAGCGCGGACACCTCATTGGATTGGATTGGATTGGCTGGAGGGGAGGGGATAGGATCGCAGGGGGAGAGGAGTTCCTGCAGCGGATCGGGGACTGGGACTGGGCATGCGGTGGCAGCTAGTTTGTGTCACACAAATATCCCCTGACAGACGCCCAGCGGGTGGAATTCCCTTGGCTTCATTTTTGGTTTTTTTGGCTTCGCTGCCAAATATATTTAAAAAAAAAACGAAGGGAAAAGCGAGAAAACAGAAAATATGGCACAGGAAAAAGGCGAAACTAAAGCGCAGACTAAATCATGTTGGGGCGGCTGTAAGTGGGCGTCGGGTGGGCGTGGCCTCTTTGCTAATTTCATTGACTCTTCAGTTAGTTCTTTTTTTGGTTGGCTGCCAAATATGCACTAAGTGGGTGGCTTTATGGGCCTTATGAGTTACTTTTCGCCCCGGCTTTCAACTGCATTTAAAGCTAAGTAAGAGGGAAAATTGCAAAGACTTTTGGCTACCTAAATGGTAAATAAAATATAGGGAAATATAGTCAAAAAGGTCTAGTCCCTAAAATTAGGACATAAAAACCCTTATTTAAGGACCTAAAAATGCGTAAACCTGAGGTCTTCTCAACAGCATATTTTGGCCAAAAATGGAAGGTCAGCCAAATGCCATATACTGTCCGATTTGCCGTTAAAATCTTAATTAGTTGGCAATAAAATATTTTAAAAACTAAGAAAAAATTTTTTTGCCAATTTTTGAAAAAATGATAATTTTTGATAAAATTGTCAAAAATTGGCAAAAAATTTATTGTTTCTGATCTCTAAACTCAATATGCAGATTAATTAACCTAATAAAAACTAACACAGAACTGCTTTCCGAATTGAATTTGAGGCTGTTTTGACTGAATTATGATTATTTTTATCCTTGAGTTGTCCGTAAAATTAAAACATAAAAAAACCCCATTTAAGTACCCAAAAATGCGGTAACCTCAGGTCTTCTCAACAGCATAATTCGGCCAAAAATGGAATGTCAGCCAAATGCCGTATATGGTCCGATTCGCCGTTAAAAGCTTAATTGTTTTTGGTATGAATATTTTTATCCTTGAGTTGTCCTTAAAATTAGGACATAAAAAACACCATTTAAGGACCTAAAAATGCGTAAACCTGAGGTTTTCCCAACAGCATATCATGGCCAAAAATAAAAAGATAGCCAAATGCAGTATACTGCCCGATTCGCCATTAAAAGCTTAATTATTGAGCAATAAAGTACTTGAAAAAATTAAAAAAAAAAAATTGCATCAATTTTTATAAAAAATGATAAGGGGTTACATCATTAAAATTGTTAAAAATTGGCCAAAAATTTATTATTTCTGATCTCTAAACTCATTACGCAGATTAATTAACCTAATAAAAACTAACACAGAACTCCTTTCCGAATTGAATTTGAGGCTGTTTTGGCTGAGTTATGAATATTTTTTATTCTTGAGTTGTCCCTAAAATTAGGACATAAAAAAACTACATTTAATTTTATAAAAGCATTTAAATCTAGGTAAGCGGGAAAGACTTTTGGTTACCTAAATGATAAATAAAATATAGGGAAACATAGTCAAAAAGTCTAGACTTAGTTTAAGTTTAAGTATTCTCTCGCAGTCAAGAAGTAGGCAATGAATTTTGATGTTATAAACTATATTATCTATGTTATAAACTGGCCTTAAAGTTTATATATTACAGCTAACTTAGATATATATTTAAATTAAATGTTATTCTAAGTTGCAAAAGCAAAAAGGCATTTAAAAGTCTTATAGAAGCCCGCTTTGAGAATGTTCTCTGGTGAATAATGAAGCTATATAGACATACTTCGATTGGGAGAGGGATTACATTACCTTGAGCCACTTTAATTATAGTTTTGCTTAGAAAATTGCTGCCTCCCAGGCTGGCTGCGGCTGCTTACAATAATAATTAATCAGGGAAACCTTTTGTTGAGACTTTTCGCACCTGCTTTTCGGCCGGGTTGCCTTGGTCTGGTCCGGCGGGTTTTTCAATTACCTTAAGTGCAGCCAGTGGGCAACAAGTTCGTTGCGGGTACAGTTGTGCCTGGTCAGCCCAAGTTGAAGTTGAAGACACTGACAGGATATGCGAGCGTGCCCGTGCTCCCCTTGGCAGAAAAAAGAGGGGACCGCAGTTCCTTTGGAGTTTCATGTTCTTCGTTTTGTATCTTTGCTTTGTCTTTTTGTGTTTCTTGTTTTTTCACTCCAGCCCCCGCTCTCTCTCCACCCTTACATGTGTCACACACACATGCAGGCCACTAGGATATAGCCACATATATCATTGTCAAGTCTATATGCAAGGCAAGGCAGCCTCCTGCCTCCTGCCTCCTGCCCCAGACCCAAGCCCAAACCCAGGACCCATACTCCTGCCCAACCCCGGAATATCATTCCCTTGACAGCGCGTGGGGCGTGCGGCAATCTTTTTGGCTTGTCAAATGCGCATTTCCTGCTTAGAGTCCTTGCCGATGCCTCTGCCTGCACTGGCAAAAAATCAGGCCTACTATTCAACTTTATATAGGTTAATTTGTATTTAAAATCAAGGTATACCCTAAAGAATAGCCTCTAAAAAGGTATGTTCATGCTCTGTGACTTGAATACCTCTCTACCAGAGCCTAGCTCACCCCTTTTTCTCGCAGTGCGCCTATGTATCTGCTCTCGCTGCGTGTGTGTGTGTGCGAGTGTATCTGTATCTGTGTTTGTCTCCAGCGCAATCAATATGGCGGCGCTGGGGTAATAGCTGCAGGATTTACGCGCTCGTGCGGCGTCTCCGCAAGCTGCCTTCCCCTCCTTCCGCTGCTCCCCCCAAATCCTGGCCAGGCCCGGGCCTTGCCACTCTCCCACTTACATGACCGCCAAGCCGTCGTCATCTACGCCATGTCCTCGTCGCCGGCAGTTACCTTTAAACTTTTTTTATTGATATTTTATGTATTAGTGGGCGCAGGTCCTTTGGGCTGAGCCTGGGTCTTGTCTCTGCTCTCTGTTATGAAAGCTGCTGTAATGATTTGTTTTATGAACTTGTTCCTGGCTTCGATCCACAGCAGCCAATCGGTGTTTAACCAAAGCCCCTCGACTTCATTTGGGCCAAGGAATTTATGGGCTGAGAGAAGAGGGCTCAAAGAGATGCCAAGAAGCCAACAAGTTATTTAGCCTGAGGAACTCCTTTGGCTTCAATGGGCCTTATTTATTGAATTTGCAAGAAGAGTTTCTGCTTAAAATTAAAATTCCTTGCTCATTTGAGAAACCTGGCAGTTTCAGGGTTTTATTTGCAAATAAACTTTCTTCTGAGCCTTGGTGTAAGCACACATATCATGCCACAGGACGTGTAACATTTTCCTCTGCGCCGCTTCACACTCTCCCACTCACCTTCAGGACTCGCCGAGGCAGGCTCATGATTTATGGCCCACAGTCGTCGAACAGGGGGTAGGGTAAGGGGTATAGGGTAGAGAGTTGTGTGTGGAAGGCTACTTCTCGCTCACAGCCAATGCCAAAGCCAAGGCACTAAACTTCAATTAGCCCCGACGAGAGTCCATGACTTTTAATCAGCGCACTTTGCGCCACTGCCACTGCCACTCTCGCTCGCTCTCCTGCACGCGAGCTGCGAGAGGAAAATGGGAAATGGAAAATGGAAATGCGTGGAGCTGCAGAAAACACACAATAAATTAAACCAACAGGCAATTACAGGAACGGCAACAACAGCAGCAGGAGCAGGAGCAGGGAGCAATAGCAATCAAGAGGACAGGTTAGGTTAGGCAGTTGGAAATACCCTTTATACAAATATATATTCCTGGGCTAAGTTTTTATATATCATAAACCAAGAGGCTGGGTATAAAAAACCCTGCAACAGGTTTATCTAAAAAAAATAGAAGGTTTTACTTATATATTTAAATAATAAATACAATGTTGACATTTTAAGGAGCTTACATAAATATTTGTTCTTTCCTTGGTCCTTCTTGTCCTTCTTGGAATCTACTTGTAAATTCAAGCAAGAAAGACTTCCTTTTATAAAGCTTTAAGTGGTCAGTTATGTATATCCTTTCTCTCTTGACTTGACTCCAATATATTCTGCCCAATTTCTTTAATTAATGGGTGTCTTATAGGCAAGATGCTTAGGTGCTTCTGAAATCGCCATTGCTCCTTGCACCCTTGTTTGTTTGCTGCTATTATGTCTACTGCGGCTCCTGCTCCTCTTCCTGCCTTGGGTCACACACGACGGGGCGACAGACAGACAAAATCCCCACAAAAACGCCAAAGGGCAGAGGGAAATCAGCTTGGCATTTCCCACCACGCACAGTGGGGCCAAAGCCCCGAGAAAATTACCATCCGAAGCCGTCGACGAGCAGGGAAACCCAGTGCGAGGCCAGGGTGAGCCAGTGTGCCGACCAGTGCCAAGATTTATTTGCTGGCCATCGGAACTGGAGTGTGAGTTGCCAGTTCCGAGCTGCGAGCTGCGAGCTGCGAATGTTGGGTGGCTTTTTCGGCATTGAAGCAACCAGGGTCGATCGGCGTCCCCCGCTCATTTTGCATGTCGCGGGAGGAGGTCGCCGGCCCATTACAATAACAAATGAATGGCAAATTTGGCTGATGCTGCTGCTGCTGCTCAGTGCGGGGAATCCCCCGGCCCCAGCAGACAGACGCAGCAAAGTAGACTATGAAAAAGTGCCGAAAGATTTATGCCTGCCCCTGGCCCTCACTCCTGGACCGAGTGTGTGTGCTTGGCAGTCAATGCGGATTTGAAAGCCATCCTTGGCGATAATAAGCTTGAAAGCCCAGCCACCTCGAAAGCACCCACACTCCACGTGGTGTGTGTGTGAGTGTGTGGCAACACATCGAGCTGACAGCAAATGAGACAGCTGCAAATGGAGAAGGTGTTGGGCGGGGGCCCTCCGTCGGCCTGCCTGCCTGCCTGCCGAGCTATGTGTCGGGTATTAGCCTCAAAAATCCTTCGCACTGCCAGGCGAGCCCAATTACCAGAGAGTGCCACAAGCCAGAAGCCAGGGAGTCGCAGGAGGAGCAACCTGGCGCCGGTGACAGCCACTCGAGTGGCCTGTCGAATGCGTGTGCTAAACACACACAGCGCCCCGAAATAGATCAAAGATCCATAAGATGTGCTGGAAGTTAACATGATTCGGGTGCCCAAAAGTCTAGGGAACTGATTTTCATAGCTTCTGTGGAGATAGTGGAGATAGGAGATGTATTCAAGGCATAATTAGGGAATAAAGTAAAGTTTTGAGGGAATATTAATAAGCTGATACTTTGTAGGGCTTTGGTTTATATTATTTACTGGCAAAGAGAACTTAGGGGTTATAAAATGGATTAATTACTTCTTTTCTTGTAAGTTTTTCTATGAAACCTTTTCAAATAAGTATCCTATTTTCATTCCTTTAACACCTAAATATCGCCTATATAATATAATACTATTTCGAGTACATACTAATGTATTTCTTTACCCATTATCCCCCTTCAGGTGTCGGCTGGTCAGCATCTGCACCTGAGTGGCGACATGAAGAGCAACGTTTCGGTGGCTGCCCAGCAAGGTGTCTTCTTCAGCCAGCAGCAGGCGCAGCAGCAGCAGCAGCAGCAGCCCGGCGGCAACAATGGACCCAATCCCCAGCAGCAGCCGCATGGCGGCAATGCCGGAGGAGGCGTGAACGTTGGCGTCGGCGGCGTGGGCGTGGGCGTAGGAGTGGGCAACGGCGGTCCCAATCCCGGACAGCAGCAGCAGCAGCAACCAAATCAAAACATGAGCAATGCAAATGGTGAGGAATCTCTATATCTTTATCTTTATCTACATACATACTGAACCCCTTCTCCCTTGCAGTTCCCTCCGACGGCTTCTCGCTCTCCCAAAGCCAAAGCATGAACTTCAACCAGCAGCAGCAACAGGCAGCGGCGGCGGCGGCAGCGGCAGCAGCGGCGCAGCAACAGCAGGCAGCCGCCCAGCAGCAGCAGCAGCAGGTGCCACCCAATATGCGCCAGCGTCAGACGCAGGCCCAGGCAGCGGCTGCAGCGGCGGCGGCAGCAGCGGCCCAGGCGCAGGCGGCGGCCAATGCCAGCGGACCGAATGTGCCGCTCATGCAGCAGCAGCCGCAGGTCGGAGTGGGAGCGGGCCTGGGCGCTGGCCTTGGAGCTGGTCTGGGAGTCGGCGTGGGCAACGGCGGCGTGGTGGGTGGACCCGGAGGACCCGGTGGCCCCAACAACGGTGCAATGAATCAGATGGGCGGACCCATGGGCGGCATGCCGGGCATGCAGATGGGCGGACCCATGAACCCGATGCAAATGAATCCGAACGCTGGCGGCCCCAGTGCCCAGCAGATGATGATGGGCGGCGGCGGCGGCGTCGCAGGCCCTGGACCCGGTCCCGGTCCTGGACCCAATCCCAACCAGGCCAAGTTCCTGCAGCAGCAGCAGATGATGCGCGCCCAGGCGATGCAGCAGCAGCAGCAGCACATGTCCGGAGCCCGTCCACCGCCGCCCGAGTACAATGCCACCAAGGCGCAACTGATGCAGGCCCAGATGATGCAGCAGACGGTGGGCGGTGGCGGCGTGGGCGTGAACGTCGGCGTTCCCGGTGTCGGGGGTGTGGGCGGAGTGGGCGTTGGCGTGGGCGGCGCCAACGGCGGTCGCTTCCCCAACAGCGCTGCCCAGGCGGCGGCCATGCGGCGCATGACCCAGCAACCCATCCCGCCCTCCGGTCCCATGATGCGGCCCCAGCACGCCATGTATATGCAGCAGCAGCAGCACGGCGGTGCCGGCGGCGGTCCTAGAGGCGGCGGCATGGGTGGACCCTATGGCGGCGGAGCGGGACCCATGGGCGGCGGTCCGCAGCAGCAGCAGCAGCGTCCGCCGAATGTCCAGGTGACGCCCGACGGCATGCCCATGGGCTCGCAGCAAGAGTGGCGGCACATGATGATGTCCCAGCAGCAGCAGACGCAGATGGGCTTCGGCGGACCCGGCGGCCCCATGCGACAGGGTCCAGGTGGCTTCAATGGAGGTGAGTTTGCCTCGGCAATATCATAGTGAACTCTACTAATCCTTAGAGCCTTCTTTTTCAGGCAACTTCATGCCCAATGGTGCACCCAATGCGGCTGGCAGCGGACCCAATGCCGGCGGCATGATGTCCGGCCCCCAAGTGCCCCAGATGCAGATGACGCCGGCGCAAATGCAGCAGCAGCTGATGCGTCAGCAGCAGCAGCATATGGGAGGACCCGGCGCCGGCAACAACCAGATGCAGATGCAGCAGCTCCTGCAGCAGCAGCAGCAGACCGGAGGCGTCGGCGGCGGCAACAACATGATGGCCAGCCAGATGCAGATGTCCAGCATGCACATGAGCCAGACCCAGCAGCAGCAGATCACCATGCAACAGCAGCAGTTCGTGCAGAGCACCACCACGACCACGCACCAGCAGCAGATGCAGATGCAAATGGGTCCCGGGGGCGGTGGCGGAGGAGGCGGCGTCGGTGGCGTCGGCGGCGTTCCGGCCAGTAACAACAACGGTGGCGGCGGAGGTGGAGCGGCGGTCGGCGGGGGTGGCAACTCCTCAACGACCATTGCCAGCGCCAGTTCCATAAGCCAAACGATCAATTCGGTGGTGGCCAACTCGAATGACTTGTGTCTCGAATTCCTGGACAACCTGCCCGTGGACAGTAACTTCTCCACGCAGGATCTGATCAATTCCCTCGACAACGACAACTTCAATCTGCAGGACTTCAATATGCCGTAGACTGTGTGAGTCGTCGGGTGTCGAGGACTCAACCAGTGGCCACCACTAGCACCACCAACTCCACCACAACCATAACCACCACGATGTTGCCTCAGTTTTGTTTAGATTTTTTATTTTTTGTTGCCACTGTTGTTGTTACTGCCCCCCGCCTACCCCCTCCCCACCCGCGTTCCTGCCAACGAAAGTTATTTTGTTTGTTATATTTGTGTATGTGTGTGTGTGTGTGTGAATTTATTCCTAAGCTAAGTTCGTTCGTTCGTTCGTCTCTAAAAATGTACTCTAACTTCCGCGGGCTCCACTGTATTGTATTTTGTAATTGTAACTGTAATTTTATGTATTATTAGAGGAGAGAGCGAGCTGTTCCCAAGGTCCAAGGCGTTCGCGTGCAGCCGGTGGGCGTGGCAGCGGCGAAAGAGACACATTCCATATAATGCAAACGGTCTACAAACTAAGGAGAGAAATTAGGGAAATTCGGAAAGTATTTGCAAGTACTTTAAAATCCAAGCGAAACAGATTTACAAAACATACACAGACTTCCTCTGGAACACTTAAGCCTTGTACTTAATGCTAACTTTGAGTGCCACGCCCACTGCGATCGCTGTTCCGCCCCTTTTTCGTTTCGATTACTTAAGCAGAAGCCAGAGATAGACGAAGGGATAGAAAACAAAAACGCAAAAAGAACCAACAAAGCAAAAGTAAAAGCAAAAGCAAAACAAAATCGAAAAAACACAAAATAGTAGTTGTACATTTTTTATATTGTATTTAATTTTATTTAATTTTTAAAAGAAACGAAAAAGAGCAAACAAAAAAATGGGAAAAGTGTCAGAATAAAAAGCAAAAATATATTGGTGATATTTTTAAAATGCTTCGAAAAAAACCACAAAAATTGAGAAATAAGCGAATCAAAAAAGAGGAAACAACAAAAAGCGAAAGCCACAAAACGCAACTTTTTAAAAACGAAACAAAACATCAATTTGAGAGGATGAGGAGAAACAGTTATTATTATTATTATTATAATTCTAATTATTATTGTACACTAATTTTTGTAGGACGACATTCATTTTTAAATGGAATTTTAAACGCGGAGCAAACAGTGCGAGAATTTGCGCAAACAAAAATATATATTTAAAAAATATACACTATATATATACATACATATATATATATATATATATATTATGCGTAGTTTTTGGTAGTGAAAGAACGTAATTAGTAGTTTGTTAAATAAATTGATGATATACAACAACCACAGAAACACATAATATATACAGAAATCATGAAATATATTCGATTACTGCAAGAAGTAAGAGAACGTAAGAGCAGCGCTAACAATTTACGAGTACATTATAGTAATTAGTCCTAAGTCGCCACAAAATGATGTTTGAGGAGATAAGCAGAGATCGAAATTTATATATTTACTACGAATGCGCCTGGCCGCATTACCAAGTGATGCCATGCCAAGCCAAGCCGCGTCCAGAGAGACCCAGAGGAGGATGACGAACAACACAGAGCAAACAAGAAACCGCGAGACAAGCAAATCAAATGAAATAAAGAGAAAAAATAAATAAGAATACAGAGAACAGAGAACAGAGAACGCCAGAGATTCCAGCAATGAAATTATTGTACGACAACTAATTAGAGCAATTCCATAAGTCCGTAAGTTAGACAGACAGACGTTCACGTTCGTTGACGAGGCCATAGAAATTTTTCGAATTGGACGCCCCGCGCATCGCGGTCGCCACCTTCCACAATTATATAGTAACAGACAGCTCACAGCCATTTTTTGCAGAGTTTACATTACATTAATTAGGATCGAGAAACAGCAAAAGCAACAAGCAACCACAAAAATCCATAGCACACACGCCTAGCAAAAACTAAATTTATAATATAATAAATTTAATGAAAGTATTTAAGCCGCAGACAAACAAAACGATAAAAATCTAACAGAAATTTACTATTACAATTATAAAAATGAATAAAATAAAATACGCGAATTGTAGTTTGTAATTAATGCTAAAGATACGAAGTAAAAATTTGTTTATAACTATTATATGAAACCGCAAATTATATATACACTATTATTAAATACAAATTATATATTATATATATATATACACACGCATATTATTATTATTACTATATACAATATGGCGCATATTATTATTACATATATATATATATATATTTCACCACGAAAAAGGCAAACTAGCGAGCTAAATCGTAAGGTGTGTTCAGATGCCGCTGCCTCGCTAAGCAGTTCCATTGGTCAGGCCAATATCCTGGCGAGAAACAGAAAGAGAATAACTTGAAAACTTGATATATCAATTAACAAGAAAGCAACCAGCTGCCAGCGGCAAACCAAAAAACAAACAAGAAAAACAAAAACAAAAACATTAAATATTTACAAAACCGACAACAGAAAATGCAAAGCAATTGCTGCATAAAGTTTACTTTAATCGATTCGGGGCAAGCGTTTGATTTTGGTTTTGTATTTGATTAGCCAAAAATTTATTGGTGCGTGAGAAGAGTCTTCTGTTTGCCGTTCTGTTGTTCTCTCCGAGATTGAACGAAGAAATGTTGGGAGGCAAAAACAAACAAAAACATTTAAAGATGTTCTTTTACGATTAAAAAAGGAAAGTAAAATAAAATAGAAAAATATTACTTTTGTAAATAAAATTAAAAGTGGTTTTATTACGGAAGAACTTTCAAATCGTGTTTTTAGCACAGCGTAAGTAAAAGAGCTTGCCTATGAAATACCCGGCACCCAATAAATACTTTAGCTCTCATAGTTTTCATTCATATTTATTGAATTTAATTTAAGGCAGTTCTGACTGTGTTATGAAAATTTTTAACCTTGAGTTGTCCTTAAAATTAGGACATAAAAAACCGATTTAAAGATTCAAAAATACATATCTTCTGAACAGCATATTTTGGCCAAAAATGGGTTGACAGCCAAATCCCGCATATCTTTCGATTTGCCACTAAAGTCTTATTTAATTAATCAATGATTTTTTTCTTAACTCTGATTTGTCCAGCAGCATTTATTAAAATTAGGGTATTAGAATGCCAATTAAAAAAAGGGTATCTTTGAGCTCTTCTTGAGAGCATAACTTGTCCAAAAATTAAAAGATAGCTAAATGCCGTATACTTCCAGATTCACCGTTTAAATTTTAATTAGTTGGCAATAAAATATTTGAAAAACTAAGAAAACAAATTTTGGTCAATTTTTGAAAAAATGATAAGGGGTTACATCATTAAAATTGTCAAAAATTGGCAAAAAATTTATTTTTTCTGATCTCTAAACTCAATATGCAGATTAATTAAGCTAATAAAAACTAACACAGAACTGCTTTCCGAATTGAATTTGAGGCTGTTTTGACTTTGTTATGAATATTTTTAACATTTAAGGACCCAAAAATGCGTAAACCAGAGGTCTTCTGAACAGCATATTTTGGCCAAAAATGGAATTTAAGCAAAATGCCGTATATGGTTCGATTCACCGTTAAAAGCTTAATTATTTCTGTTATTAATTTTTTTTACCTTGAGTTGTTCTTAAAATTATGACATAAAAAACCCCATTTAAGGACCCAAAAATGCGTAAACCATAGGTCTTCTGAACAGCATAATTCGGCCAAAAATGGAATTTAAGCAAAATGCCGTATATGGTCCGATTCACCGTTAAAAGCTTAATTATTTCTGTTATAAATTTTTTTTACCTTGAGTTGTTCCTAAAATTATGACATAAAAAACCCCATTTATGGACCCAAAAATGTGTAAACCATAGGTCTTCTGAACAGCATAATTCGGCCAAAAATGGAATTTAAGAAAAATGCCGTATATGGTTCGATTCGCCGTTAAAAGCTTAATTAATTTTGTTATGAATATTTTTAACCTTGAGTTTTCCCTAAAATTAGGACATAAAAAACCCCATTTAAGGACCCAAAAATGCGTAAACCATAGGTCTTCTGAACAGCATAATTCGGCCAAAAATGGAATTTAAGCAAAATGCCGTATATGGTTCGATTCGCCGTTAAAAGCTTAA
>VNKC01003611.1:0-41703 GCA_008042775.1 Drosophila pectinifera
GATTCGGAATATATATGGCATTTGGCTGTCGTTCCATTTTTGGCCATAATATGCTCTCCAGAAGACATCAAATATTCGCATTTTTGAGTCGATATTTTAATACCCTAATTTTTGGGACAAGCCAGACAAAAACTAACCATAGCTAAGACAAAACTGTCTTAATTTCAATTCGGAAAGCTTTTCCATGTTTGTTTTTATTTGGTTAATTAATCTGCATATCAAATTTAGGAATTAACAAAGATTAAATTTTTGTCAATTTTTGACAATTTTAATGATGTAACCCCTTATCAAATTTTGAAAAATTGGCCAAAATTTTATTTCTCATTTTTCTAGGTATTTTATAGTTAAATAATTGGAATTTCAACGGGGAATCGGAAAATATACGGCATTTGGCTGTCGTTGAATTTTTGGCCAAATTATGCTCTCCAGAAGACCTCAAGTATGCCGATGTTTGGGTCCTTAAATTGGCATTTTTATATCATAACATTTGGAAAAATCAATTTTTCAATCAATTTTTCAATAGATTTCAATATAGCCAAATGCCGTGTAGTTCCCGATTCGCCGTTAAAATCTCAATTATTTGACAATAAAATAACCAAAAAATTAAACAAAAAAATGTTTGCCCATTTTTCAAAATTTTATAAGGGGTTACATCATTAAAATTGTCAAAAATTGATAAAAAATTAATTTTGTTTTATTTCCAAACTAAGTATGCAGATTAAATAACATAAAAAAATCTAACAGAGAAAGACTTTCTGTTTTGAAATTAAGGCTGTTTTGGCCAAATTATGGTTATTTTAAATTCGATTTTTTATATGGATATTTAAGCCATTTGACTTAACACAAAATAAGACATTAGTAAATTCAATTCTTAACACGTAGGTACGTTAGTTTACTATATTTAGTTGCTTATTTACGAAATAAATTAAGAATAAAAAACCCCCTCCGTGTTTCATTTCCCACCGTTCCGATTCAACGCTAACTATGCGACGCTAATTTGACATACAAGTATTTATTGTTGGCCCGGATAGTATTTTTTATTTTTATCGTTGCGGTCACTCTGACTTGCTAAAACACATTGTTTTGTTTAATATTGTATTTAATTGTATCCGTAAACATGGCGCCTGTACGTGGATCACAATCACATGGAAAACCTGGCCGGAAGCCAGCTAAAGGGCCTAGCAAGGTGGTACACAAACAAAAACATAATTTTAAGAGCAAAAACCAACCGAAACCCAATGCTGTAAGTCAGGAAGCCACCGAGTGATCACTTTTTTGAGCTATGTATAACTTCCGTACATTTTTCAGAATAAGCCAAACAAGCCAGAGATCCGCAGGAATATGCGTAACCAAAAGATTGCACAGGAGAAAGCGGAGCAGCAGAAGGTACGGGAGGAGCGGGATGCCCGGGTGAAGGCCTACAAGCAGCAGCGTTTGGAACGAACTAAGGCGATCAGTAAGAAAACCCAGCGTGGACAACCGCTAATGAAGGATCGAATGCAGCTCCTGCTAAAGCAGATTGAGGAGATGAAACGTCGCTAAGTGAGTTGCGCCCTGTTTATCATCAAAAGTCCGTACCTCCTGAGGCCTACTAAATGCAGTGCCTTGTACATGTTTCTTCTATAATTATTTGTTTTAAATCAATCTATTATTTGGAAAATTACCTTGCATCAAGGTTAATTTACAGCGTTAATATCTCAAGAATTAAAAATATAATATCGTGAAAAATTTCGTTTTATTTTAGCTATGGAAGGGTCGATCTAAGCTTCTTAAGAGTCCGCTGCACTATTTATCTAAGTATTCCGTTCCATTAAATTAATCATAAAAACTAAAACCTATTATAAAGAACAAACTCCCAACTCCAAACTTCTAACTAAATCACCAGTCAAATGTTATTATGTTTATGGAAAATGTGAGGGTTCGTTTGTATAAATAAGAATATGCGTTATTAGTACCAAGCTATAAATTGAATGGTTGTGATATATAGCCTGGAGGGGGCGCATCCTTTGGGAGATTGGAAATACTTAGTTTTCCGCTCACGAACCCCGCACAAAAATTAAATCTAATGCAACCTGTAATAAATTCGCTTGTCGCGCTCTTCCGGCCGTGCGAATCAACCCTTCATTTTTTCTTAACGGCTTGCTATGCAAATTTGCGCGGCAAATTGCCTGAGCGCCAGGCGGCGGCCTTATCATCCTGCATCCTGCATCCTGCTATCTGTACCTGCAGGAGTCACCCTCGTAGATCCTCGTGATTCCCTCGCGATTTAGAGCGAACAAAGCAATTTGCTTGGCAGGCAGACGCTCGCGATTCAATTTTCACCGAAATATTCGCAATAATAGTAAAGTTTTATGCGCATTCCGGTGGCACAACATCCGCTTCCGCACCCTCTCCATAGCCTGGCAAAGAAGGGGGTTTCACTTGGTTCATATCCAACCTCTTTCCTTTTTTGGAGTGACAATCAGCATGCGGTCTCATATCCGCTGAGAATGGAACTGGGTGAAAAGCAAACAAAACTTTCACTTGTGCGATATTGCGAAACTATTGGACGGATCCGCCCCGCCCCCTTCTTAACCCGCTGCGCAACCCGTTGACACAAATCGCACTAAATCAAAAATTATACTTTCCACAAATAAAGCGAGAGGAGGACGCCGCCGCGCAGGAAGTCGCTTGGCATTGGGCCTGTGGCCATAAATCTCATCTAGTCAAATATTGAATTACGCCGGATATAGGAAGGGATGTGTGCCGGGCAAGGGTTATATTTCGTAGTCCTTCGATTCGCAGATCCAATTTAGTGGGTCAGAAGGAGGATGTCCTTCCTCCCTTTTGCTAGTAGTGTGTGACATCGCTTTGTTCTGTTTATTTAATAAAAATTTGAAGTTATGAGTGCTCTCGAGGGTCGTTTATGTGTCGATAATGAATAGTTATTGCCGCCGGTGCTGCTGCTGCTCCGAGGGCTGTGAGCCGATCCGATGCGATGGTTAATGCTTTGTTTGGGTCGCTTATAATGCAATTTATGCATGTTTATATGTTCGAGTGGGGTGACAATGGGTTAAGGACGGCGCTTCATCTTTTTATGGTTTTTTTCACACATCACTTTCTCTTTTATTGATGAAAACGAGGAGGCTGATGAAACTAAATCTGAAAACAGCTGCCATTCCATGGTTTATATTAAAATATTTATTCAAAAAGGTATTTTAATATTTTGTTTAGCTTGCAGATTAAAATAGCAACAAGAGATTACTTAAAAATATATTTTTAATTCGATTTCCTTTCATTTTATTGATTAAGACAAAAAACTGAACATTTTGCAATTCTATATTCATGTGTAAAATGTTTATTTAAGATAACAATAATTAAGCCCAGCTAAATCAATTTATAAATTCTTTATAAATTTTGTTTTTAAATTCCTGATAATGTCTATGATTGTTAAAAATATCAATCGCTCAGATAAGCACTAAAAATACAATTAAATAGTTCGAGTTTCAGCTATTTTGGGCTTTTCCTGGGAATTTACTAGGGGATTCACTTCCGAGCCATGCCGTTGGTAAATCCACCTGATAACAGCTGCCTGCCAAATGATTTTAATATAAGAGCTTCCCCTCCAGAGATTCAGTCATCGATCAACACTCAGCTAAATAGCAAGACTTCCTTCTTTATTTGTTTCCAAAATGAAATACTTTAAAGTATGTTGGATGCTCGTCGTTGTGCTCCTAATCTGCTCAGAAGGTATCCTAGCGGCCCCCAAGCGAAAGGCCAAGCCAAAGGGAATCAGGCTTCCCAAAATCAACATAAATATTCATCACAATAGTAAGTTTTGAACTTGAGATCTGCTTAGATGAGGAAATATTTATTTACTAGTCTTTGTTTCAGATATCCACATTGGCTAAGACTGGATTTATTTAAATCTGAATTTACTAGATAATATTAAAGTTATTTTAGTTGAATATATCTTCCGCCACATATGTACAAAGACGTCCCTATACTATACTATATTTCTAAAGAAGTATTTAGTTTAATTAATAAAATAGTCAGTGCAAGATCAATGCATTCTTATAGATAACTTAACTGTTTTGTTATTATTTGTGATGCCGCATGAAATAATTTTCTATAATCGCCGACGGGAATTATAAACTGATTGACGTGATTGTGGAATCAGTAGACTTTTAATATATATTTATTTAATACTCAATCCCGCACTAGGCTCAGTCGTAGTTCAGTTCAGCTAGAAAACAGACATCAATATGGAATACTTTAGATTATATTGGCTTCGTAATTTTTTCCCCTTTCATATAGCCATATTAGCTAGTACTGAATCTAATAATCCAATTTTAGGTCCGCTTTTTGTTAAATAATTTAAAATTGTTAATCTCTTAAATTAAAATCAATATGATCCCCTTGGATCACAAGTTGTGTCTTTAGTAAACCATCTGAATTAATACGAATAAATATACGGCCTCGTATTTGTTTGTTTTATTAATCTTGCTGATAAGACTCTTGGAATTTTTATTTTCTTTGTACGTCTGATTCCACAGCTACATATATATATAATATAAGGGAATTTCCTAAAAATTTGTTGATCACTTATAGAATATAGTAACATAAAGTATATATACAATCCTCTTACTTTATGGGTTTTAAAGATGCAAATCTAACTTTTTCTTCGAAGTCTTACGACAACTTTAATAGATTAATATATATAGGGATACCATATGCCATTTCCGAGTACCTTTATCTGTAATACATATGTTAAAATGAAGATCTCCCCTAGAATCAGCCTAAATTCCATGGCCACATTTCTAGATTTCGAAATTCCCTGATTGCGAATGGCCAAAAGGAGCAAGCAACCCTTCTTCTCACCCTGATGCGGACATGCGAAACTTTTGCATAACTCACTGGCTTTCCAATCTTGTTAACGATTCGGTATGCTAATTAAATTCCTGCCAATGCTGGCAAAGGAAAACAAGTGGCAAGGAGGGGCGAGCTTTCACTTTCTCTGTACAAAAAATCAGCCTGGAAATTAACACCCGACCCGAAGGGCTGGGAGAAAGTGCGCGAGTGAGCTGGAGAGATTCGCTTTCTCCGAACCGTAAAATGTTTTCCCCAACAATTGGTGCTGGAAAGGACCAACTTTTGGCTGTGAATTTATGGCCGGTGGAGGAATGGGCCAGGAGTTGGGTATGCAGTTGCTCTTATCTGGCTGAAATATTAACGGTTTAGGCTTAATTACAAATGGCGACGCTGCCGGTCGCTCCCAAAATTAACTGCGACTTCTCCGAGGGAATGGGATGCTCGGCAAGATGCGGGCGGGCGCCATTAGGGTAATTATTTACAACAATTTCAAATTTTACACATGGACAAGCCGAAGCACAATAAAATGGCGCCACAAAATGTTTTGCATGCATTTTCCGTGTTAGGTTTCGGGTTCTGCTCTGTTTTTCAAGTGCTGCGGCTCATAAATTACCAAAGTGCGGGCTGTAAATCACGGGACTCCGCCTCATCCCAGACCTTGGGTCACACCCCTTTCGTTTTCGCTCTGCTCTCGGCAAAATGTGCATGTAAATTTTCAAAATTTTCAGCAATTTGCAACACTCTTTATGTTTTGTTTTTTGGCAAACACGTGACCAACAGCGGTTGGGGGTAGTGTGAACTCAGAAAGAACCCTTTGAGCGCTGCGCATAAATTTCAATTAAAATTGAAAAGCCATGGAAAATAAAAACCCCCTGGAGGAGCACACAGCAGTGTAGCCATGAAAAGTTTTTCGAATGCAGTGCCCGGGGATGCTGGGAGGCGATTTTAATTGTGGACATCAGCAGCAGGTGCAGGCATGCATGAAAGTGGCCCAGAGCCACCAGTTTTTCAATTAAAACTCGAAAATATTTCCAATAATTGCCGAATAAGTGAGACTTTGTCAAGCACCCATCCCCAGGGGGATCGCCTTGAATGGATTTACATGCTTTCGAGAAATGTCAGGACTTGGGAGAGAATCAACTGCAGATAGTAGACACTCTGTGGAGGATTTCACACTTCATCGAAAGGGGAAGGATGTTATCACCATCTAAATTCTCATAATTACTGGAGACTTCATTGGGCGGGTTTTGAAAAACATTTGGGATTTATTTTCAAGGGTTTTGGTAAAAAATTACGCATATCTTATTTATTTATTTCACTTTCCACTTATTTAAATATTTAATTCCTATTAACTCTTATGCTAATGGAATCACCCGACCTCCAATTCCAATATTTTCCAATGTTTATAAACTTTGATTAAAGAATCAATTCACAAACGAAACATAACATCTCCCCTGGTTATTTCATCGCCATATTTCACACCTCAGCAGATCGCAGTAAATCCGGAGGACATCCATCCATCATCCTCTCCAGCCAGGACTCACTTCCGATACTCATCTGCAATCAGCTTTGCCTCCGCCGACGACAAATGTCAAAACTATAAGCTGACACTAAACCAATGCGGCACTTCAGCAGCCAGCGGTAAACGGCGAGGAGCAAACATCAAACACTAGCCAAGGACATAGACATAGGGGGTTGCTGCTGGTCACCCCGGTCCGTTGTCCTGCCCTCAGAAATTGCTCTTTAACTTGCAACAGCGAGCGGCTAACAAGCGACGCGTGCCGCTTCCTGTTTTCACACGCAACCGAAGCAATGGCAAGTACAGTCGCCTCCGCCGGCGAAAGCTCTCAGGACGGAACTGTACTTCTTGACAAGCATGAGCGCAACATAACCTCACAACGAGGCATGACATAATTCACTTCCTGCCGCATCATCATCATCATCATCAGCAGGGGGACTCCCCTAACTCAGTTTAAAGTCGCATAACTCTCAAATTAAAGTGACCATGCGACAATTTTCAATTTCCACATTGTCCATAAATCAAATTGTGTTTACGACCAGAGTTAGCCAAGGGGCATCGGCGGAAAAATCGGGGCGGGGATGCAGCACGCACATGGGTGAGGGTTCAAAGCGTCAGCACTCGTACCTTTTGATGGGTTTATTGAAAACTGTCCTGAATTTGTTGAAGTACTCTGCCCGAGAGGGCTTAATAGTTTTTGGATCACAATGGAAAACAATGGAGGTACTTACGGAAAACTATTGTTTTCTTAAAATGCTCTACAATAAATTACTGATACCTATTTAATCTAGTTCTGAAAATAAATGTGTAACAATATTGGGTTAATCAAAGGTGAAGTTCCCTGATTTTAAAGGGTATTAAAAAATGTTCGCCTTTTAGAAATTTCAAACTCCTCCATCCCTTTTTATTTGCTTGTTTTCGTGTTTTTCCCTCTCGTTTTTTGGGTGGTTTGGTGTTGACACGACATAGATAAGGACAGAGTGAAGGAAGGTCCTGCGGTCCTGCGCCATGTGTGACAGTTATGAGCATCTGCGATCCAATTTAATCAGAACTGCTGGCAAATGGCCCCTGCCTCCGTCAGATTTTGGGGCAAAAAACACAGCAAATAATCGCATTAGGTCCTCAAGAGAAGCCCGGAGACAATGGATGGTACTCTCCATGTGTCAAAATTTTCGCATCGATAAGAGATCTGAGAGCTGCACGCACATGTGTCGGCCCAAGTGAAATGTGATTAGCCTGGCTTTCTGGTGGGCTGTTTGAAATTCAATTTTTAAATTGGCCCACGCCTGGGAGTGGTGTCCCACTCCCCGAGTAACCCCAAGGAGCCACCCCGGTTAGAGGAAGGGCAATAAATTTGGCAAAAGTCTTAGCATGTCAGCGACACTTTTCCCCAACAAGGTCCAAACTTTATTCAAATGCCAGAAAGCAACAGGAAGAGCCTGGGAATGGGCTGCAACTCCAAGTTGGACTTGCTTAATGTCTACAAATTCCTGTCGGCAAATCCAATACAAAGCCCACTGACTTTGATTTATCACGGCGGGGCGTGGTATTTTTAATTTACAAGCCCCTGCAAGGGGAGTCCCCTCCTGCCAAGAGTTAACCCTTTGAGACCAACTGTCTGCATAATTATGTCCGTGCTAGCCGCAAATTTATGGACCTGCCAACGTCTTACTCCTGAACTTTCACTCTGTCAAATGGGCTTTCTTGTAATTGGCTTCGGTCTTGGCGTCCACTTGGTTAGGATCTGCTTGGTTTGGGCTTATGTGGTGGTCAAGTGGCCAGTCTGGAACGTGTCTGATTAATTTGTGGTAGGATTTTACACACAAATTGCCGGCTTAGAAACCAAGTTATTCTTGTCGAAAATAAAATCACAAAGTATGTCATTAGGAGGTCTCGGAGCTACTCTTTAGGAGTGACATTTTTCTGCAAAGATTCTTTTAAGATCAATTAGTTATTTAGTTTCAATAATGCTCTATAATTACATATTGAAAATATAGAAGGCATTAATATGCTAACTGATTTAATTGTTAACTTGTCCCAAATGTAGTAGCTTTAGCTCTTATATCTCTTAAAGATCTTATAGGTCTTAGAGATCATTTACATATAGATTTTTTAGGCTGAACTTAACTAAATTAAATTGCTGGTATAACTTTCAGTATACAATTACAATACCTCGTGGAGATATTTTCCACAAACTGTTGGTTGGAATTTATGGCTGGCCTTCATGAGTTGAGAGCACCCACTCCAGGGGAAAACCACAAATGATGACTGCATCAAGTGAGGGAAAGCCCAGGGAAAGGGGATGACAGGAGCATGACAGTGCTCGAGAGCAATGCCTGTAAAATTCTATGACTTCGTAACTAATTAGCGCAGCCCATAAAAACAATGAAGGCGCCGCAGCAGCAACCCTCCGCGCTCGGAAAAGCCATCCTCGCCACTTTCCTAATGAAGTTTGACGTGGTGATGTGCGGTGACGTTGACGAGGATTTTCCAGGGGTTTCCGGAGCAGGAGCGGAAAATTCACAGTCAACAAGTGAAAGTCAGCCCGCGGTGAAATTCAATGATGATGATATCGCCGAGCGCTGAATACTGTGACGCAGGACGACTTCGTTGAGGAGCCATAAAATGCATTAAAATTAAAAACGTGTTAAAATGCTCAAGAACAACTCGCGCCATCGTTTTTAATGAGCTCTTAATGAGGCCGTTTGACCAAATCAAGGAGCAAACCCGCGCACCAAAAATAATTTGCGTCTCATTTGCTCCAAAAAATCGTAAATTATAAACAAATTTTTAATGAAAAAAATACTGCTTCATTCCGGCATATGCTGCGGATCTCCACCCCGCTATTCGAATCCGTATCTGTGTGTGACTTTTGTTGCTGCCCATAAATTATGTAAATTTCCATTCGAAATTCAAAATTAAAAAAAGAAAATACAAAAAGGCGAGGAAAATCGCTGTCCTGCTGCTCTAATAAGGGTGAAGGGTCACGGAATACAGGGCTGCCGAGGGGGCGTGGCCAGTAAACATCATAAAAGTGAGAAATATGCCTCTTATTTTGTATTTTGTAATTTGTTTTGTAATTCTGCGCCTTTTTGTTCTGAAATATGAGGAAAAAATTGCCACATTTAGCCGGAAAACGGGGAAGGGAAGGGGCAGATGCGATGCCGGGGCAAATGGATTTTTTATTCGATTTCCCACCCCATCGTGGGAACCCATGCTTTCCGGGGGTTAACTGGCACTAAGTCTGCGACTTGGTCCTTGCTATCCTTGATTCTCAACTGTACAAATTGGATGAGACAACCTGTGCAAGTTCCTGGCGGCAGCGGATCAGGGGAAAAGATGCATAGATACGTAGATACTTTTCGGTAACCGAGGCAGCTCCCATAAATTAAGGAGGAACCAAGGACTCGCCGGGGGAAAGACATATGCAAAGGCGTGACTGCGCCAACTCTCAGGTGAAATTTATAGGGCCGAAGGACTCCAGCACGAACGAGGAACACTCGGCTGCAGGGCTGCGATTACTAAGAGGATTCCAAATCAATTTTAGGTTACTAAATCTGAATTTTGTAGCATTCAAAAGGGATGACGTCTAAGGATAATTTTCAACGACTATTAATATGTTTTTAATGTCTTGAAGAACTTCTTGCATATGCATATTAACTCAAAGTCCTTAAAATCTGAAAAATAAAACAATAAAATCTATTTTAAATTCTTAGTATAATCACTTACAAATGCTTTTTTTCTATGTCAAAAGATTTATTATCAATAAGTTTTTCTAGGCATGGAAACTTATTCACACACTTTCTAAAAATGTTCCCTGGATTTTGTTGTCCTGTGTAATTAACTGACGGCTGCTGTGCAAAGTCGACTGCAAGATCTTTTGTGGCTGCGCTTAATTTTTAATGCCGCTCCGTGAAATTTATTGGGCCGCCACAAATTTGAGTTAATCTGCGAGCTGCCAGCGGGCTTAACAGTGCCGGGACAGACTGTACTCCGCGTCGGGCAAAGGATTCCCCGAGCGGGAGAGGGTTCACTCCACCGAAGGATTCGGGAATAGAGTGAGACGTGAGGGAGGATGAGGAGCTGCGATGCGACAGTCTCATTTAAAGTCCCAACTGAAATCAGCGTTGATTTAATTTCAACTGTCAGGAGAGTTAAGAAGTTGTCCTGCAGGATGGGAACGAGGTGCGATAAGTGCTTTCCAATGCCAAGTGAGCCGGGTATCTGGACTTTTTGCTCTGCTCTGTATTCCGAGTGGGACATTCCTTGACATGCCATCAATCAATTGGCCGGCTAACGAGTGGCATGTCCTGTGTCCCCATATGAGACCTCTATGGTGTGCTTATAAATAAAAAAAACAGTCCAGCCAGAGCACGTAATTTCGCCTTGTCCTCTGGCTGAGGTTTCCAACTCATTCAACTCTTCATTCCAATCATTGACAGGCGACCAAGAGCGATGGGATCCATGGGAAGGACAATGGGGAGTAGACAACATGGAACATTCTCTGTCTAGCCGCTAATATTATACTTATATTTCTATTTTTTGTTTAAAAGTTATTTAAACTGATATAGAAACGAACATATTCAAATAAAGTAAATTATTCCTACCCCTCTCCAGCAAGAAGAAGCCATAAATATTTATTAATGAAATTAACTGAGCTCGCAAAATTCAAATTGAAATATCAACGCCGTAATTAAAATTCATGCTGTGCTCCTCTCCCGGGGGGTGGCAATCTGGTATTTGGTCCTGCCAAAAATGGGGCACCACCGCTTAGTATGATGGACGAGCAGAAGGGTTTTTTTCTGGCCCATTTGCATATGTCTTGCCTCCGGAATGATAGCCTTAATTGCGGCCATAACGCGTTGTGTGTGTGGTTATCCACATGCCCCGTCCGCGTGTGTGGTTATCCACATGCCCCGTCCGCGAGTGTGGGGTTAAGTGGTTTTCCAGGTTGCCTAAAAAGCAGAGAAGCACCCCCATCTGGCAACCCATACCCCATGATATTTACTATCCCCTCGACCGAAAGTGGCGTTCATTTTAATGAGCAACAAATTCAATTTCAACTTTTGAGCGCCTTTGTTCCCGAAAATTAATTCATTTGCAATTCATGGCTTTCAATTGCGATTGTTTGGCCTTCCTGCTGAGGGGAACGGAGTCCCTCCTGGGAGTTGGAATTATTTGGTTAGCTTAAATTATACTGCCAGATCATGAGCGCTTCGTACTGTCCTTGCCCCGCTCCAGCTCCCCATTATCCAGACATAAATCAAGCGTTTACTGACAGCCGGAAATGCAAATCAAATGCAGGCAGCACTGTATCTTCTTATCCTGACTTTTGCACTTTGAATTGGATGTCAGAGAGTCCACTAAGAAAAAGGAAACAGTTTTTAATATTTATTTATTCTTAAATATACGAGAAAATCCTCGAATATTTATGTTATAAAACACACAAAGAAGATTATGCGCCCCGACCTCCTTAAAAAAGTGTCCAAGCATCTTAGGGATAAAACTCGTTATATATATGAAAATTTTCCTGTAAATATGCCTTAAAAGTTTCATTAACAAGAACTACAAAATAATATTGGTTCACCATTTTAGAAAATTGCTGTGAGTTTGTATATTTAAAAGGAATTTAAAAACACTGTATATATTTTGTAAAGTGCACTTCATAGCGTGTCCAGCTAGGTTTATTTTCTCTAATTTCTTTTCCGGCTCCTGGTTTTAAATGATGTGCTAATGCGATACAAGCCATGGAAATGGAAATGGGCTCTATAACGAGGGTGCGACGAGGTGCAGAGGGGTGTCCCGCATTATCCTCGTATCTGAGCTATTGTTAGAATACCAACAGCTGTCCTCGTAAATCAAAATTATGAGTTTTCAATGAAAGCTTCGCCCGAATGGAAACTTTTAAACAGCCGTTCAATCGCCGCATGATAGATGCCGCCTCGAATAATGGACAGGGGAAATTTATAACTATTACTTACGCACGATTAAATCATCTGCGATGGATACCACACATAGGGGAGAAATGCTGGCATCTTTCTCTTTTGTCGCCAAATTGCAGTCATTTGTTGTTCTTAAACCCTTTGCAAACAAATGCGAAAATGGAGCCTAATGAGGCAGCCATAAAAATAAAGAAATAGAACCATCAAAATATGGCAGGGCTGACCATGTCCCATGGCCTGATAAATGGCCAAGACCCTCTCCGAGGGCGTGACGAAAATCCAATCAGGCCGGACAAATATATTCGGGCTCAGCACTTTCGGACACTGTCCGAGGAAAACTAATATAGAAATTAGGTGTGTAATGTGCTGAGCGAGCCCATAAATATTTTCCCTATTCCCGATTCGCATCGCCAGAGGAATATTTGCAAAAATGTTTCCACAACACTGGGCCAAGTGTTAGGAGGGTGACTTCAGTGTCCACTTCGAGTGTTTGTCATCATGATTCGGCCATAAATACAAACTGCGCTTAACATAAATAAACATTTTTCTGGAATTATTTCCGGAGGTGGAGAAAGTATTGGAGTGTCTTGGAGGAGCAAAGATTGCTCATCCAGGTTGGAGTTGATTTTCCACACTTTTCTTCCCTGCAACTATTCAAATATTTAAATTTTTTAAATCCCTAGTTCACTTTCTAGAAATTTATTTAGCCATTTAAAGCATCCAAAATGAAAAGCAATCATCTTTAAGGACCTGCCTGCTATATTAACTCCAGCCTTGGCCTGAGGAGTAATTTAAATTTTATAACAGCAGCCGAGATGCTATCCTTTACTCCAGGATCGCAACCTGAGCTGCCTTTGATGTGTGTGTGCTCTCTCTTGATGGCATATCAAATGTGGAACTATCGATGGATGATGATGTGCATATGGAATGTACGCAACGCTCGCCTGGGCAAACAAACAAGTTAACGCAATTAAGAGTCCTGGCCGGGAGACTTAATTAAGGATGCCGCCTGCCAAGAAATTTGTCGAAATTTGTCAATGGCAACGAGGCTGAGCAGCCGCAAAAGGCAAACACATCAATCGCTGGAGGAAACCCTTCCTCCACAACCGGTCCTTGTAAGGATACGTGGAACTATTCTAATGCGGTTGGTGTTGCAATTAAATTAACATAAGCTTCGGGACCAGCAAGGGGCACGTTTTCCACTCTTTTTAGCCCAAAAATTTGCCTGAAATTAAGGGGTTGGGCTGAGCTCTTGATTGGGGTGTGTGTATGTGTGTGTGCTGGTATCCTCCCCTGGATGCACCAAGGAAAAAGGACTTAAGATGTAAGGTTATATTTAAAGCAATAATAAGATTAATAACATTTATAATATAAACTCAATTAGGGAGAATATATTTTTTTATTTAATTTATTTTGAAAATTCTGAATGATCTTAGTCACAACTTTTTGGATAATAAAGTAGGCAAGGAATCCCTTAAATTTCACTAAAGTATAATTATTTTAGTATGTTTTTATTAAGTGATTTCTTCTATATATCCTCGATTTTATTTATTAATTTTTCTTCCTGTGCAGTCCCATGCAAATCGGTCCCCGTGAAGCCCCAATTTGATTGACGCCGCACGACACGTTAATAACTTTAGCAACGCCTTTGTCCTGCGGCGGACTTTGATGATGACTACGATGTAATCATCGCCGCGTAGGAGGTCGAGGTCTGAGAATGGAAATGAGGACGGGTCCGGGGTTCCTTGGCGATGACGCACTATCAGCAATCACTATAATTGCATAGTTTATCCGCGTGTGTGTCTGTTTGCTTTTAATAGAGCTGCCGCTGCTCTATTTGTTTGCTATTTAAGTTCCCGTTCCCATTTCCCGTTGATAGTTTCCCGGCTGTCACGCAACCCAATTATTTCCTTCAAGCACATGTAACTGTTAATTGGCAGAGCGTCTCCGGGGCATCCAGGGTGTCCTGTTTGTCCTGGTGGGTGCGCCACTTGGCATCCCCACATCCCTGATAGTTTAGATACGAATAGTTGCACCCCGCAGCTAGATACTGAGATTGCTTTCCCCGCCAAAAAGGGTTGCGATTAGTTGGGACTCTGAGTTCTCCACTTAATCCGCCTGCAGATGAAAAGTAAATAAAGAAAATCAAATCAAAATGGAGTGATTGGGGAAAATTATTGTTATGAAATGAGCTTAGCGAATTCCCTAAGCAATTTCTTCAGAATGTTCATTATCGTAGCTGCAATACACCTGGGATATGTTAAAAACTAACTTTTATATTAAACAAAAAGAAGACAGTATTTTTAAGAAAAATTCATTCTAGCTTAATAGAAATATGTAGAGTTTCCAAGCGTGGAAAGTCACTATGGAGGCCATGTGGTTATATCTTAACAAATAACGAACTTTTTATTTATATTGCTGTTAATATTAATATTTAATAATATTAATATAATATATATTATAATTATTTAATAATATTAATATAAGTACCCTGCGTATCCCGCATTTATTTTGGAAAAAAGTAGCATAATTAGCTGAGAATTTATTAAAGTTAGGTCACTTGACTTAATCACTCTTATTTCTTTAGAAAATGTTCTCATTTCAGACAAATTTTCTTCCGTTTAAAAGGATAATGTTGTTTACCACTCACTCCTTCATCACAAAACTTTAAATAAGCAATTGGGGACTCCCAGTGGAGAAACCAAGAAGGAGAAAGCAAAACGCTTTCTCCCGTCGAACCGTAAAAATGCTCGAAAATCCGTGGCTTCCGACTCCTCTCTCTCTCATGTCCTGGTACTTGGCTGCATATGATTTATGGCACAGACAGGCGGTTAAGACAAGGGGGGAAAAGAGAAGAAGGAGCAGACGCACCGCCAAACGAGTCCTTCACACACAGGATATTCGCCATCAAGCAGCGCAGGATGGGAATGCAAATCGCGCACGCATAAAGTGAGTTTCGGGAATGGGGAATTGCCTGCTCAAAAGAGAGCTTCAAAAACCAGCAAGGATAATGCCACAAATCGCAACACATAGCATGACATGTACTTTAAAAAGTTGCAGAACTTTAAAGCCAATTACTCGGGAACTTGGGATTATTCTCTGCCATTTCACAGGCAATGTCCTGCTTACTTATGTCTCCATCTTCTAAAGAATAAGATAAGGGGACTAACATCAATTGTCCTGGCTAATTGCCCCCGCACTCCGTTCGGATCACATCTAATTTGCGTGGCCGTCGGAGACAGCCATTAGGCATTATCGAAGGCCATAAAAATCGTGATGAGCTAGACCATCTGTGGGGGATGGCCCCAGGACATGCATCCTGTTGTCACAGGCTATCAGAATCATAAAACTATCCGCCCGGCAAGCTCTTTGTCCGCTAATAGAGCTCACTGGATCCTGTCGCGTTCTTGCCAATTTCGTCCTTCCGTCCGAGGAAATCATTTCTGTTGTATCGAATCTTTTGTTGCTTCCTTTCGGCTTTTTGTCTCTGCTCCTGTCAGACAGAAAGTCTGATTCCTGAGAGTGTCCTTAAGTGCAGTAGTCGGTAGTAGTAGTAGTCTGCCTTGACTTTGGAGCTTCGTTTAAGAAAAAAAATGCCGGGGATGCAGAGATTAGTGTCCACTGGCGATGGCATCTTTAAGGGCAGCGACATCCTGGCAGATAAAGATACATGGAAGAAACCAAAAAAGAAAGGGAGACAAAACTCATTTGAGCTAAAATAATAAACGAATAAAAAAGGAACACCCTTGACCTCTCCCGATCCTTGATTCCGGATCCGGGAATCCCCCGCTTCACGCTCCACTTGAAAGTGTCACAACAAGTAAACAATTCGGTAATGAGAGCTCTCCTCTCTCGCTAATAACTCAGACCAGAATAAATGAGAAAATCAAATAAAAACAAGTTAAAACTTCCGTGAAAAGCGGGGAAATGAAACGAAAACAACAACAATTAGAAATCGGGGAAGAAAAGCCCTCCTCGTGCTCGCATTTTTAAGCAGTCGAGTAATTACACGTTTAATTGCAATGGCCCAGGACTTTCAGGGGGAGTTCAGGAAAAAATATGCCAGGACTCTAGGAAAAAATTACTTAAAATTCAGACATAATGAAAACTGTTGAGAGAATTATGCTAATTTCATACAGAAGGCAACGCCCCGAGCTGGAGTTTCTGAAGAGTCCATTTCTGGCTGCCTTTCCTGTTCCTTGTCCAGCTTTGCCAGCCACTACGTGTCCTGCCTGCTAAAGAAAAAGGAAGAAATGGAAGAAAAGTGTAGCAGAAAAGTGAAAAGTGAAAGTTCGATTTATGCAGCTAGAAAATTCACTTAGCTATGCAAAGTGTTGCCCCTTCATTGCCACCCAAAAATGCTCCTTGATGTACGCACATTTTTGGTTCCATTTATTAGATTTCCTTGCAGCTTCCTGTGCTGAGAGTCCTTTAAATTCACCCCTCTACTCCATTGATTCACGGCGTATTTTTCTAGCGCGCATTTTGCCTGAATTTGTAATTAGCCCACGGGATTACCGAACAGGAAGGGGAATCTAAGCCTGGAGTGAGTCCCTAAAAAATTGGGAAAATGTTCTAAAGGTCCTTTCACTAATTCAGCTGTTGATTAGTGGGAGAGTTTCCAGAGGGATGGGCAAAAATATTTCTACGATATTTCTTTCTACAATTTCGTAGAGTCCCAGATATTATATATAACAAGTAAAGTTGCATAAAAATTATTTAAACATTATTTTAATGGGTAGAAAGACTTTCGCAGCATCCCCGAGTCCTTTCTCTTCTTTCATTAATTAGGATAAGCTTTCCTTTCGCTCATTGCACTTGCTAGAACTTCCCCCCAGGCAGTTTGATTTGTGTAAACATTTTTAATTATTAATGCGCTGCGTCGTAATGACTTTGTATCTTTTTGGGTATTGGGAGCTCCACTCCCCTCGGGATAATATCCTGCTCCTGGACATCCAGCTCCTGTCCAGTTGGCGGGTTCCCACGTTGGGCTTAAGGCTTATCGGCATCCGCCAGATATACGGCCGGAATTAAATGATTAATAAAAGTTTATCGTTCTGTAAGCGGGAAGCGAGTCAAATTTGTCGCCAAACAAAGGAGATATCAACAACGGTGACAATATTAATTTCTGGCTGAAACTGCGCATTAAAATTTTTTGTGGCTGACTCTGGGAATTCCTTGGGAGGCTGCCGGGTCACGCCCCCATTCAAATTGCGGCATAAACATGCAGAATCCTCTTGCATTTATGACACCGATGCGCGTGTCCCGGCCATAAGGCCATGGATCAAATTGTATAATATTAATTTCTAATTGCATAAATTTCGCCTCGTTACGGGGTCTTGCTCTTCCCATTTTTGCCATTTACGATTCTGGGCTGGATCGTAAAAATTAAAGCGCTCCAAGGTGTTTGAGTTCGGTTTCGGTTTCGTTTTGGGTTTAGGTTTAGGTTTCGTGATGTGTTTTTATTTGCCGGTCGCTGTGCCGCTCAAATAAAAATAAAAGCACCCATCAAATGTCGAGTTAAAATGTTTTATTATTTCACTTTATGCCCATCAAACGACGTGAGTTCGACCAGGAACACAGTCAAGAACAGGATGTGGATGGGGCTCCGAAGACAATTGCCAAATGGTTTATTGTTTTTGCGGCTGCTCTGCGGAGCGTTGATAAGTCCACCGATTTCACTGTGTGTTTGATGATGTCGCTGCTGGATAAACAGGGGTTTTCCCTTTTTGTTGTTATTTGGCCCGCCCCTTGGGGCAATATCTTTTTGAAATTGTTATTAAAATCGCAATGCGATAAGACGGCAAGGGGGCGCATGTATCTTTTGGCAATTATTTCGATTTGCTGCGCTCGACTGGGAAATGTAACTGAATCCGCAGAAGAGTACAGTTCAACTGGATTTATTATTAATATTTTTTATTGAACTGGCTTGCTGTGGTTATTTTCATTTCACAGTGGGAAGTCTTATTCATTGTTTTGTGGGCTAAAGACCTTTGAAATACTTCCAAAAAGTGACTTGAAAAGGAAGAATTGTTTTTGGAGCAGGATTACAATTTGGCAATGAATTTACAACTAAATATTTCACTAAAAGGTTTCCTAAAATAGATATAGAATTTAAATATATAATGGGCTTTAAGCTATCAAATATGTAGAGTTATTTATGCGTTATAATATTCGATTTTATATTAGCAAAATAGATTTTTATATTTAATTAATTAATAAATGATTATGATTATAAAGCTAACTAATAACAAATACAATAAACTATGGTTCTCATATAATATTATCACATACAAAATGGTCTAAGTAAATCAATTTCTTATCACGCTCTCAAGCAATAAAGCTTAAACTGAAATGACATACCTTAAACCTGATTTTTCATTTATTTATTGATTTATTGTGATTGCAACAGTGTTGCGGCTTTTCTTTATTTATTTTACTTATTCCATTGGCGCGGAAAATGTTTTCTCCCAACTGATACGTGACAACCTGCGAGTCGAGACGACTGACGGCGACACTCACCTTCGCTCGTCACAGGTAAATCGAACCGCGAACCGCTAAATGCCCTGATTAATCCACTTCAAACAGGGCTCAGTGCAGTCGCACACGTGAAAAGTTAGCTGCCGAAATGAAACTGTGACTCGGCTGGAGATACGTGCGCACCTGCTGATTGCATTTACGTGTTCTCACCTGTGTCACCCCCTGTAAAGCAGCCCCTGCTCACTGCACTCAGTCTGTGTCTAATGTAGTTGAACATTCGAATGCGTTCGAGGGCAAAGTCGCAGCCAAAACCCCCTAAAACCTCCCATCAAAACCACCTGAAAACCGCCAAAAACACCCAATAAAGCCCCCTTTTGAACCCCCTAAATTTTGGCAACATCGAGACGCGCAAACTTTGGCTAATCAGATGCAGTTGTAATTACAAAACTCCAGCGCTGAGAGCTCCAAAAGTAATGAGCTTAGGTAGCGGGAGTAGGACCCTGACTACCAGGACAAGCTAATCCTTTTAGTGAATTAATAAGTTTAGAATGCGGTGAGCTAGGATTACACAATTTCCCCTATGATTATAATTCAGAGAGCGATTAAAAACCTAAGAGAAATTCTATTCAACTATTAATAGAATAATTTGTTTATTATTTAATATTAATTTCCCTGTGTTACCTAAACTACAAGTATGCACTCCCACAAATCGCGCCCTTATTGGGTGTCCACATATAGCGAATTTCGGCGAGCTAATGGCTCCTAGGAGGGTTTATCTCCGAATCGGAATCTCTGGAATAGATAGTGGGCGGAAAGTGAGAGGACTGAGAACGGGAGAGGTAATGGGACAGAGACAGCGGCACGTCGGGAATTCTAGACTTTGACTTTCGGCAAACTTTAAGTAAATCTGCTTATCTTGTTGGAAAGTTTTGCTCTACGTGCCGCCGTCGCGTCGCGGTTGTGGAGCCAGTGCACCCACTCAGTCCACCACCCAGTCGGTTACCCACCGAACGCCCTTCAAACCTACACTGAAAAACAAATTGACACAAAATAGAGGTAAGCATTCCATATTAAAATGAAGTTGAAATGACACACACACTAAGATCAAACAATAAACTTGTGACTAAAAAAGGATATTTTAAAAGATATAAAATTATATGATATAGTTAATCAAATTAAATATTTTTTCGGTGTAAAAACAGTCCCCTACCGACTGCCCCCTTCGTATCCCAGCGGCATGCAGAGTTGTCATAACGTTGACAAAGTCTGACACGTTGGCTTTGGCCTGGTCAAAATGCTGGAATCCGGACTCCTATCGCAAAGGTCGCTGTCAATCAGGCCTCGGTTTTCTGGGGGGGATTGTGGACTGACAGTGGGAGTGCTGAATGCCCACTGTTGCCAAGCGTCTCCGACGAGTGAGAATTAATTGGAATTCCTGCTTGCAACCCGAAATCCTTGGTAATGTCCTAGCTAAACCTCAAAATGGTTGAACCTTTGCTGCTTGAGTCCTGGAATGATTTGCATGTGTGTTTGCTCACGAGACGGGATAATGGCCATGTTGACATCGCTTCAGGTGGGGAATTGCAACCGGAATGAGTGTGATTAAGGCAGCTTTGACAGACATCAATTTAGAGTTAGGTAGTTAAGGATTATTCAATTGTTTTAAAGCTACCTAAAGTCATTTAAAAACGCTGTTTTTTTAAGTATTTTTAATGGATTATAAAGTAAGTTGTATCAGTTTTTCTGGCTCTTGTGAACTATAGCAAGCTTATTAGAACATAAGCCTCTCGATTTAAAATTCCATTGAAGAAAACTGCTCTGCATTTCGAATCCTTAAATGGTTTCTCCTAACTCCTTTCAACGACATTAGCTAAAAGCCATATCGAAGGCCATTCCTCTTGGCTGGAGCTCTTTAAAAGCATCTGGCACTGCCGCTCTATCCTCGGATCAACATCCTGTTCTTCCCTCCTACTTTCAGGTCTGTGCCCATTACGGCTCCTGGCCAAGTGCAAGTGCATGGCCCAATTTATGGTCAAATGCTAATTTTGGCCATGTCGTCGCACAAAGCGCGAATTGCTCGATTTTCTGGACAAGGAGCAGAAGCTGAACTCCACTTTGAACTCCTCTTTGGAGTCCGTTGCGGACCAGTGGCTGCAATAACTCGTCTGCCAGATGGCTCCGAGCTCAGAGCTAAGAGCTGGGATGTGGGCTCCGGGATCCAGGCTCAGGGATACAGGATCCGGGCAACTTTGTGGCTCCCGGTAATCCTTGTTGTCGTTGTTGTACTCCGTCTCCGCCGTTGCCATTAATGCCCACAAAAACGGGGAAGGCCGCCGGAGAGGAGGGCAACGAAAAAAAAAATGCTATTATCTTTTTAAATTGTCTGCCAGCCGGCGGAGGAGCAGCAGCAACAACAGAAGCCACAGCAACATCAGTCGCAGCGGCAACATCGCCAGTCCAGTCGAGTTGGAGCCACAGCAACAGGGAGCAGTGCACTCGAATTAAACTCAAAAACAAAACTCTAAATAATACTATAATATTGTATAGAGTTCTAAAATGCTGCAGACACTTAAATATCTAATTTCATAAATATATTTCTATAATAGGTATTCGATTTATTATGACTAACTGATACAATATTTTCCCCGAGTGTGGTGGCTGTAGAAAATATGGATTAAAATGTTGCCAGTGGAAAAGGTTGGAGGAAATGTGGAAAAATAGCGGTGGAGGAGGATCCTTGTGTGGCTGCCGCGTTAACTTGATTTTTTAAGTGCCTCTCCGGCGCATTATGAACACGGCCCAGCCGATTACGGCTTCCCATTTTTCTCAGCATTTTTTCCCCGCCTTTCATTGCTGCTCATGCATACGAAATTAGTGGCGATGCCAGGATACGGAGGATGTGCAGAGGCATTGGGGGAAGCTGCCCGGAGAAGCGTTTATGGCTTACAGCGAGTTAATCGCGCTGTCATCATCCGTCGCTCGTCTGTCCAACTTGCGGCAATTGTCGGAATCGCAATCGCAATTGTGTAGGACAGTGTTTGGGGCACTTGAAGTAAGCGGCTTACGAGGCTCAAATGCCATTCCACTGGCTCTCAGATGTCCTGACAGTCGGATGTCCTTGGATCTTGAGATTTCAGCCTCAAGCGGTTTTAATGAAATGCTTTTCATTGACATCGAGTAATTATATACCCCTTTAAAAGGGGTAATATAATGGAATATTGAAGGGTTATAATATATTACTTTATTCAAAGGATACTGAGATGTTTCAAGTCACACAAGGATTGATTTCTACCTTGCATAAGTATGCAGTTTAGGTACCTCTTCACAACCGATTTTTGCGTTTATATTCACCAGAACAGAAACAGATTTAGCTAGATAAGATATGAATCCATGTCGAAATGCTCTTAAATGACATTCACTCCGACTTCCTGTTGATTTCTGTTAATTTTTAATCAACTGCTTACTGCTTGGCAGCACGTTCCACCCGAAACTCCACTAAGTGGGTGTGGCAAGGTCATAAAAACTGATTTTAATGCCCAGCCGAAACTATGGGGCAGTACCCACCAACCCAATCCCCACCCTTCCGTATCCGCTGCGTCTTTGTCTTTTACAACCTTTTGTGAGTCGTTAATTTTTATGTTTATAGCGCAAATTCTCGCCTTGATGCACACACACACGCTCACTGAATGTTCAAAACCGCAAAATGGCGAGCCAATTGCTGGGCCAGGGGGGATGTAGTTCGGAGTGCGGGGAGAGGCCATCGACGTCGTTCAAGGTAGTTAAAACAATAACAATTAGCTGCAAGCCAAGAGCCGTTGGCCGCACGCAGAAATTAATTAGCGAGCGAAAGCGCCGCTTTTCGAGGTTACATCGAGTCCAAAATTGAGGTTAGGTTGCAGGGAGAGTGAGGTTAGGTTGCAGGGAGAGTGAGGTTAGGTTGCAGGGAGAGTGAGGTTAGGTTGCAGGGAGAGTGAGGTTAGGTTGCAACAACTAAATCGGTAGAATTAAAGTTAAATTATTGTGCTGACTGGACACTGAAGTCGAAGGAGTACGGGCGAAAAATCTAATCAAACTAGTGAAAACTTTCGACCGGAAAAATTGCACACTGAAAGTTTGTCCGCCTCTTCGGAGAAACTTTTTCTCCAGCTCCCTGTCCCTCTCTAGCGATGGTCTGGCTATCTCTTACCCCGCCCGAATAATTGGCAGAATGAAAAACCAAAACTTAAACAAAAACGCAGACGTTAATGAAATTTTGATAAACTTTACCAGCCACTCGACTGCAACAATGAAATAGTGAAGGAGAGTGCTTTATATTGGCACGAATGGATAGAGTGAGAGGGAGATAAGTGCAATTTGAACAGACAAATCGAAGCAAATTATGATTTATTGAATTTTAATTTAGTGCCAGTGCAGAAAATTTCCCATAAATATTTGAGGAAGCGACGCCCGAAGCCAGAATCAGAATTTACGCTCATTGCGAAGTTTGTGGGCTGTATTTTCAGCAACCCTCGGCAGGGGTGGCAACCCTCTGCCGGCACAAGTACAGTCGCCCCTCAGCTTTTTAGCTCTGCGCGTGCCTGACTCACGCATTATTCACAAATTTGGAAAAACACACACAGGGGTGCAGCTGGCAGGAGTCGGATTCTGGATGGATGTCCTGGGTGTGGGTAAGGCCCAAGGACTCGCCAATTGTGCGTGTGCGTATGCAAATTTGCCGGCCACATGTCATTTCTGACCATTTCCGCCCGGGGGTTAAGCTCAAAAGGCACAAAAAAAAAACAAAATATGCTGAAGAACTTCCGGAAGTGAGGAAAGATATACCCTGAAGGATAGGTAACCTCAAAATGTTAAAATACCTAAAAATCATTATGGTAAGATCTAAATTCATTCTAAAAATTAATTATTACGTAAAACTTGAGATCAAGATCTGGTGTAACTATAGGAAAAGTTACGTATCTCCGAAAGGACAAAGGAAATATTTAATGCAATACAAATAAGGAATATGAATATTAATTGCCAAAATATTCATAGTACTCTCTGCAAGGGTATTAAATCACCAATTACAATAGCAACCCCTTTTTGGCGACTAAATATCGGGGTTGACTCTCCCTTTGATTCGCGATGGGGTGCAACTTGCGAACTTTTTTGCAACTTGTTTTTACCCACTGACCTTGAAAAGTGAATTCATGCAAATTGAGCAGCTGAAAAATCAACAGCACGGTCCTTGGGGTGGATGCGGATCGGGATCAGGTTGCTCATGTCCTGGCCATCATCCATCCCCCTGTGGAAGCCTCAGCGAAATTGTGCAAAATTTCATTATTTAGCAACAGGGGAAAATACAAAAACAACAACAGAGGGGCGGGACTCGCTCGCTTATCACTGCTTCGCTTATCGCGAATTTCCACATGGAAATCCATTAGTCAATCCCCTTGGTCACATTTCACATTTTCCATATTTGTTTGCTTGTAAACCTCTTACCTCACCACTCGATTGCCTGGCTAATCGAGCATTCCCCTAGGAAATTTCTCCCTTCATCTCAAGAAGATTGAACAAATTGCTCCGGGAGCTATCGATTTCATTGGAATTTAACTCAACTCCGTATGCAAATTGCTATATTACGCACAATCTGGTAAATAGGTGAGGGTTTATTCTGTATTTATCATAATGGAAAGGCAAGAAATATGTCAGATTTTTGAGATTAAATCTTTAGATGCTATTTATTATTTTTATTTAAATACAATTAATTTTAAAATCTAACAAAATTGCAACCTCTTGCCTTTAACTATAAAAGAGAACTATATAGATAACTTACGTTTACCAGAATAATTATTAACCGGAAACCCCCGTATATCACTTTTGTATTTAGCTATCTATAAGTCGTGTGCATAATTAGTCTAGTCCACAACAACTCCATAAAATTGTGATTAGATTACAGACTGAATAAATAAACACACTCAATAAATAAATATTAGTCTGAGCAAAAAACTGTAATAAATTCAATAATTAGTCAATGGAAGGTGTGTCCCTTGGGGAGATACACATTTTTATAAAACTGACAATTTGCTAAGGTTTCCCATTAAAGTACTCTTTAAATATTCTTGCTCTGCGAAAAAGATTCACTGCAGCCCCGGGAACTATTTGTTAATGAAAAATAGCAAATAATTTCGCTGTATGCAGTATCCTTGGCCCTGTCTGCCTTGCCAGCGAAAACAGGGACAGGAAAAACAAAGGACCGGAGACAAGAAGACTTTTCATTAAAATTGCACGGCAAGGATGGATGGAAGAGGGGTATATACTATATATAGGGAATTCTAGGTAGGAATGGGGTAGAGGTAGAGGATTATTTATTACGGGGAGCCCGGCGGAAGCTGTCGGCGCAGCTGCCTTTCACTGGCTGCAAATGGCATTGCAATAAAACGAAATTAAATTGCTATTTTGCATACATATTATGTGTTTTCCGCATGTCCTGGACACACTCTGCCACTCGCACTCAGATGGGCTCATATTCATAGTTGTCTGGATGGCTGGCTGGCTGGCGACGAACAATAACCGAAAATATCCCGAATCCTTTGACAACATCTGGCCTCCCCAAATAGTTTTGAAGCCGTCCCCCGCCCACCATTGGGAATGTAACCTCAACCCTTTTGTAATTGCTCGAACGCTTTTATTAAAATGCATAAATTAATAGAATTTTGGGCCAAAGACACCTTTTTATGGCCTCCATTTAGGGCATGTGTGGAATCGTTTGGGTAACCAGTTTTCGGGCACAGTCCCCATAATTTGTACGATGGCTTATGGCCAAACAATTACAGCCAACGACGAAGTTAAGATCCTCGCCAAATGCACCACAAATGACCGCAATTAGACACCCTTTGGCAATCTTTTTATGAGTGTACAAAGCACACTGGAAAATACTTTGGTTACCATTGGGAAGGTATTTTTGTTTGTATTTGTATGTTTTGCAATAAGAAAGGTTGGATATCTGTAATACTTTGGTTAATATATTTTAAAACATCAACCTCAGAATTAAATGCAATATCAAAGCCATACAATTTGATAATTTCTTTAATAGAAAACGAAATAAAATCAAGAAAATAACAGCGTTAAAATCTTTATTTAAAATATTAAATTATTTGCATATAAGTCCATCTAAATAGGCACTATTATGATACTACATTTTCTAGATTTATTTTTCTCGCTGTGTCCAAAGCATAAAGAGAACCATTGAGGCAGCTTCCATCGGCAAATCAGGGCAATTAATATTAAGTGGATTATTATTTAATGACCACAGCACGCACTCGGAGACTCTGGACCACTTGCAGAAGCCCTGCCCCACAGCCCACATTGCATATCATATCAACTCCAATCTCATTCCGACGTAACTGTTATGATCCCGAGGAGGAGTTTCCCCTCATGGCCGTCATATTCTAATTACAAGAGAGCACGCAGTTATTACACGGATTCGCCTTTCGCTGCAGATACGGATTCTGCGATTTGATGACCCCTGACCCCATCCCGTTGAGTAGTTAAAGTGGCATTAAAATGGCAAATTGACGTTCATTTCACGTGCTAGTGGACCGTAACCGGATGTTGGGCCAAATGTGCGGAGTCCTCATTGAATGGGCGTCGCTAATTGATAAATTGCCCAGATGCGTGGCTTGGCTCCATCGAGAAGGTGGAACCACTTATAATAAATTGGAGTATACGAGTATGTGTGCAGAAATATTTCTCTAGAATGTCGATTTAAGTAGAGAAGAATTATTAGTTTTACTTACTTTTTAAAACGTAAAAAAGTATTGGTTTACATCCCCTTTATGTAATATATTTAAAAAAAGAGCTCTATACGTATAAAGACCATATAATCCGAATTATTTACACAGTACGTATTTATACTTTAAACATAACATATTATTAATTTCCAAGCTTAAACCTTATAGCTTTTAAAGTTATTACCTTTAGGCTGTTAGATTTAAAGAGGTCTCAATATTCTTTATAGTATAAACATGATGCCTTTTAAAGTACCAGGTTTTGCCAATTTGTATTTTCACAAAAATATACATATTAAAACTATTGTGATTTTGTTATTTATATATATCATATTTGTAAATAAGAAATTCTATCATATTTTTGTTTTCCTTACAAATTAACTAATCACTAATCCCGTCAATATGCATACAAAAAGTACCTGATAAGCTAAATGCGATGCAGATTCAGGGGACAGCAAAATCAGCTGAGAAGTCGGAGATAGCTTTGTCTTACGTAACGAAATGACACTGGAACTGGGACTGGGACGTCCACGTCATCGCTTGTTTCCGACTTAGTCAGCAGGCACCAAGATGGCGCCCAGACCCCACTCAGCCGGAACTGCTCCGGACGGACCGAACAAGCCGTGTGCAGTAGACAATGATAAGCACGTACTGGGAGAGGGTATTATTCTATCCGTGACGTGGAATATCTCTTAGAGTAGCAACCAATTCAGGGAAACGCGGTCCCTTACTATCTGCCAGAGGAGAGTGTCATTGATAAGATAGTAGGGTTCCTTTAAGCTTTGGAGATCCCCTCAAAAGATTACATTGTGGTATCACTGATATCACACCCTCCTCAATCGATTAAAGCAATAAAGTAATAATGTCTGTAAGAACAAGATGATATGAATGAATAGATTCTTGGAGAAATTCGTTGATAACATATTATATTTTATTATCTATTCGGAAAAGATGAGAATCCTGTGAATAGGAAAGGGGATATCTGGTTTCTGCTCTCTCAAGCCACTGTCCTTAAATCAACTTCTCTTAATTTCTTTTAATGGTTTCTACCATTCAAAAATCTTTAAATTTTAGAAACTATTTTAAATTTGTTAACTTAAAAATGGTCTAGTTAGTCAGTATTTAAGATAATGAGTAGTCGCAGTAATATTTACGGTATTTAATTTAACTGTTACACCATAATTTATTTTATAAAACTACTTTTCTTATCAGCCTTTCACAGTAGTTTTTGTTTCTTCCAGGCGTATTTAAAAACAACCCTACGTTTGTCAGTAAATAAAATCCCCGCCACCAAGTGAAAGAACCCTCTGGAACCATTAATAACACTCGTATTGTGATCTCAAAACTGGGTAGTTTTTAACATATTTTTGCTTTTGTACGCGGCATTGTTCCATGTGGCTTTGGTATCCAAAGTACAATGCCAGCTCGTTGCTATCATCATTCGGAGAAGAGAAAAACAGACGCCCCACAATGAGGATCGCCAGAACCCGTAGAGATCCAGTTCCGTGCTGAAAACCCAAACCAAACCTTATCGAAGAGGCACAAACAATCTGCTGTTTTCCTAGTTGATATTTAGTCACTTTGTTGTGTTTGTTTATTTGTTCACGCGGTAACGTATATGGCTAAAGATACAATTGCTGGGGCGAACTTGCTAACTTATTTATGATAACATCACAATCTGGTGCGCTGCTGGTAAATCAAGGTGAGCTTAGGAGGGGTGTGCTTATAAATCATTGATTTGGCTGCTTTGATTATGCTGCTGCTGCACTGCGATTTATTGGTGAACAAACCAAGGAAACAATTAATTTATAACGAATCGAAAGCGCTCGATTTCTGCGGGATGATGAGAGCAATTTTAAGAGAAGGGGAGGAAGGGAATATTATGTGGTGGAGGAGACAGTGCCTGGACTGCTTTACTGCTTCTGCAGGTACTCGTCGAACATGTAGACGGACAGGGATGGATCTGGCACCTTCATCAGCTTGGCCAGGTCATTGGCATATCCGGAAAGCTTGCGCACGCTATCGGCCTGCTTGGACAGGAAGTTCTCCTCCATGTAGTGAGCCAGTTCGGGATCGTGCTCGCCACGGGCCTGATGGGTGGCGCGGGTGTGGACGTGGGTGGCTCCAGCGGCCAGTTGCTTCTCGTTATCCAGAGCCAAAGCCAGCGAGTGTAGTTCATCAACCTCCAGAGTCGGTCGCTTGGTGAGCACGGAAGCCGGGGACTCGTGACGGGTGTTGAAATCAACCACGCCGCCGCGCTTGGTGATCTGCTTGATCAGAGCAATGCTGTCATCGAAAGTGCGGTCGGACAGGCCCTGGTATAGCTTCTGGAAGCCGGGGCGGTTCTTCTGGTACGAGTTGAAATGGGTGGCCAGCAGCAGGTAGTCGTAGGACTTGGTCAACTGGGAATTAATGTAGGCCTGCACCTCGGGCTCCACATGGTCAATGCCGGCAAAACGGGCATTACAAATGGAGTTGGCTATAGGAAAAAATATATACAAAATTATCACCATTACAATCTATCAATTTTACAAGCGGGTAAACCACATTAGAAGGTTGTTTTTGCGTAAGCTAGTTTTTTTTAAGGTCGTTCTAAACAACAACAGTCTTGAAACATAATCAAAAAAAAAAACGAGGCCGTAATTTAAAATATATTATTTTGGATCTGATTTGGTAGGGAAATTTACTACAGATTAAATGAAATACTGTTAAATAGTATATAATGAAAACTATAATATCTTCGGGATAATATATTTAACTTAGACGTTTTAATATTTTAAATTTTATCAATAAATTAAATTGCAAATCTAAAACAAACTAATTTTTAAAACATTTACTGCATTTTTCACTTACTTTTGCCTGTGAAAAAGCCCGTGAACGCTTGTTTTTATTATTGAACAAAGATACAAAAACAACAACGCACAAACACAATTTAAATTCTCTTCACACATGCTCTCTGCGAGCGCACTTTGTACTCACCAGAGAAGGTCGACGAAGAGCAGGCGGTAAGCACGCTATTCTGGCAGAACTCTTCATTTGCCAACGCAAGAGAGCCAAGGCTCGCAATGAGAGCGAGTGCAACGAAAAATTTCATTTTGCCTGATTTAACTGTAAAATCGAAATACAAAAGGCAATTGGAATTAGTTTCACAATATTCTACAATATTTGACAAGAGAAAAACAGCTATTTTGTTTTTGTTTGGTGTGGAAATTTCCTCTTTTGCGTCGCAGAGTTTTCTTGAATTTTCTGTCATTCTCTTTGTGTTTTCTGTCACAACAAAACCACCACCGACGCAATGTTTTTGTTTTTCAGTGTTTTTCTTCGAGTTTCATATGATTTTTCAGAAACTTCTTACGAGATTTCCTGTACTCCGCACCAACTAACTAATTAGTAACTGGCTAAACTCACTTTAATTGTCTGCAATAAGCTTTGATTTCGCTTTCAGCGCTGCTGTTGTGTGTTGCTTGGTGGAATTCAAAAATTCAACTGCTGTTTATAGCGTCGCGTTCTTCTCTTTCTATGCGATCGATACGGCGGCGTGTGAGGGTGTGCGTGTGGCAGAGAGAGTGCATGTATATGTGGTATTTTGCGCTCAGCTCAATGCGGGGATTTTGTTGTCATTCAAACATGGCTGTGGCAATATGGCCGCTGTAGTGTTGTTTTTGTAGCCTCCAGCGAGAGTGACTCACGACAGGGTTGCCAACGTGTGCAAAAAATGGCCGCTGGACTCTGAGATGCCCTTTGAATACACATGTTTTTCAAGGGGTTTCTTAAGATTTTTATCAGTTAAAGTAGGTAAATCTGGATGTATGTCATTGTATACCATTAGCAATGTGGTTTCAAGCCTTATTGCCTATTTGTGAATGGTTCTATATTCCCTATCCCATACAAAGGTTACAATGTTTCAAGTCTCACATGAAAAAAATATACCAATTCTAGCTTAAACTTTTTTGAGATATATTGTAAGTTATTAATAACTTACTCTATAATTTAGAATATAACTTATATGGTACAATTTCACCAAATAATATCACTGTTATGTAATTTGTATAGTTTTTACCAGCTTTTATCCCCTTTATCAAGTGTCAATTTTAATGACAACTTAAAAGCGGTGTCGCCATATTTAGTAGTTATCAACCATACTGATTGATCCCCCGCTGAACGTGACAAATCAAATAGACAGGAAAAGAATTAAAGTGTCAACTAGAAATCAAAGGCAAATTAAACCGCCTGGCAACCCATGACGTGTTGCTCTCGGCCTTTAGCTCTCCCGCACACAACCAAAACAAAAACAAAGAACAGCTGACGCAGTGCGAGAAGAGCGGCCATATTGCATTTGCGGAAATTATCTGACTAGGACACCCGACTTTCCCTGGTAATAAAGCCCCATATTGAGGACGTGTGTATTAAATTAAAGAGTCTATCATCAGAAATATTCAATTATCAGTTATTTAACCGCACAAAGAAACGGCGACATGTTGAAAAGATAACAGTGCACACTCTCCCACTCACTCACACCAACACACAGGCAGGCAGGCAAACGAGAGCGACAGCCAGCGTTTAAAAGTGTTTTGTGCGCCGCTTTTACCCACAGTTCGCATTCGAGTTTCACATAACGAACAAAGCACAAGCAATCGCTCCGATCAGAGAAGATTAAGCTGTCAAGAAGGTACTGGAAGCCATTAGGAATCAGCATTCAGAATAATCCCAATCAAAGCTCATCAAATTGAAGCAGGCGTCGCCTTCTGCGCCAGTGTGTGTAAAGGCAGCTAGATTCGATAAAGAGAGGCCTATTTAACATTGTCTCCCACAACGAGTCGCCTCATTCTCATTCGTTCGTGCACTCTAAGCAAAACAACTCAAGTGAAAAATTTGTTCTGTGATTTTGTGTAAAGACTTCCAACTTCCGACGAACAAAGATGGTGAAAATAATCGCTTGCCTGCTCCTGCTGGCCGTGGTGGCCCAGGCCTACGGAGACTTCAAGTGTAAGTATTATTATTAACCGAATTTACAAGTTCCAAGCAAAACAAAGGCAGGTCAGCGGAAAAAAACAATATATTTCGACGCAATACGCAAAGAGCTAGCAACGCAGTTGTAAACTGAGAGACCAGTTGGCAAAGAGAGCATGCGCCGCTCTTCGGTTCTCTTTGGTGCTCGGGCCAAACCTGAAATTTCACAAGTTGTTGTTAAAATAAATTCATTTTGCTTCCGTTACGCGTTTGGGGAAATGGAAACCAGTTTTTACAAATCAATTTCCATAAATCAAATATTACGCGAATTTTGCTTTCATTTCGATTGACAAAAGTCCCTTGTCACATTTCCAAGTCCGCTTCAAGCTCTTTGCACACGGCTTGAACTGTGCGAAAGAGAGAGAGAGTGATTGATTTTGCACACGGTCCGACACCAAAACAAATGCCGTTACTATGTCGGGCAGAGAGCTGCGCACGTTACCACAACTGCAGTTGACGGAGGGCAGGAGAGTGAGTAACTGCAGTTTGCACACGTTCTGCTTGCCGTAGAATAACTGCATTTCAAGCGGAATTTCATAGGTTTATGCAATACCTCCCCTATTTAAAAACAACTCCACCTTCCCCCAGCTAAGCAAAAGAGCAACAGTGTGGTGAGAGAGATAAAGAACGAGGGTGCAAAGCGAAGGCAAAAAGCAAAACTAAACCGTGACGAAGGTCAAGATCAGGAATGCAAAGGTTTTTGAAAACAACGGAACTTCCAGAAGTCATGGTTTTTGAAGTCGAATTTTCTGCAACTTAAAACAATATTCAAATTTTTTAGATTTTTTAAAATATCTTGTTTAGTTAAGTGTTAAAAATAAGCTCAGTTCAGTTTAATATTACATTAATTTTAATAATTCCTTCAAAAATTTGTTGGAATAGTTGAACAATTTATTTATTTAATTAATTTAAATTTAAATAGTAATGCAACTTATATTTAAGTTTGAGTTAAAGAAATTCGATTGATAATTACTTCAACCCCTGACTAAACCACCCCTCTTCGTAACCCTTTACAGGCTCCCTGGAGGTGCCCGATATCACAAAGGATTGGGTGGACATGAAGGATGCGTGCATCAAGGGTATGCGCCATCAAATCCAGGAGGAGATCAATGCCTCCTATCAGTACTTGGCCATGGGCGCCTACTTTGCCCGCGACACCGTCAACCGCCCCGGGTTCGCTGAGCACTTCTTCAAGGCCGCCAGGGAGGAACGTGAGCACGGTTCCAAGCTCGTTGAGTACCTTTCCATGCGTGGTCAGCTGACCGAGGGAGTGAGCGACCTGATCACTGTGCCGGTAAGTTCATAGATCCTCTGAAATCCTGAATCGCAGCAAACTCTAATCCCGGTAAATCCCCCCGTGCAGACTGTGGCTAAGCAGGAGTGGACCGATGGCGCCAGCGCCCTGCAGGATGCCCTCGATCTGGAGATCAAGGTGACCAAGTCCATCCGCAAGTTGATCCAGACCTGCGAGAGCAAGCCCTATAACCACTACCACCTGGTGGATTACCTTACCGGTGTCTACCTGGAGGAGCAGCTCCACGGACAGCGCGAACTGGCTGGCCAGCTCACCACCCTCAAGAAGATGCTATCCACGCACGGCGAGCTTGGCGAGTTCCTGTTCGACAAGAAAATGTAAGAAGCAACAGGAGGAGATGAGGGAGCAGCCCCAGTCACGCTTCGTAATTATCAGCCAGTCGACATCAAGTAGTGTTCTGTTATCTGTTATCCGAGAGAGCCTTCCCCGAGGGTCCGCCATTATAAATCATCACCACGTTGAAAAGCCATGTTTCGCTCTCTTTGACTGGTCAATAAATTTTCCGTTCGACTGCGATCCAAAAAAAAAAAAACAGCACATCAAAATTCCACGTCTGTTCTCTTCTTTCTTATCGTCGCTCCCGAGCAACTATATGAAGTGATTTTCCACAGACCTCGGGAAGGGATTCAGCATTATTTAATCGCCGAGATTACGCTTAGTTTTAAGTGGCGCCCGTGGAGGCAACATAGGAAGACACTCAAGCACAACCCACTAAATACATCCAACTATCTTTATATTTTTCTGTCAATTAGGCGAGCTATATCTTAAATAAATAAAGAATACTTGTAAACAATAATTTCTGAATATTATTGGGGGGTTATCCTTCTTATTTTAAATGAGGATCATTGGGTAATAATGGGTTGAAGATATATGATACATTATTTAAGGAAAGTATTTAATTTGTTTATTAACTACATAGGTATTGGAGAAGTTTTTTTAATTTTCATTGTAGTTTTGAGGGTTATCTAATCAATCAGTAAGATTATCAATGAAATTTAAACTGATACTTTCAGTGAGCAAACATTGTTAAGAACTGTATATTTATGGAGGGGTATCTTATCTAACGTTTTTTCAATCATAATTTCTTCAAACTTAAAAAGCTTTGCGGTTGAAATATTTTATTGCTATTTGATTTCAAGAAAAGCAAATAGTTCTGTTTTCAAAAAATGCAAAGGGGAAGTAATCGGATACCAATATGTCTTTAGGGAATTTTGGAAAGTGCAGATCATATGATATCCAAAATCAATTGATGCACTTTGTACTTAAGATCTTCTGTGGGCTAATTTTTGCTCTCTCCCCCTAGAAAATCCGCTTTAAGTTATCCCCTTCTGTTAGCCGATTAACCCTTTATTGTCCCATGACAATGCACTTGATGAGCCGTATCTGGGATCACGTCCCGCCTGTCCATCAGTGGACAGTGTCTAATGGTTCGTTCGCATCGCATATTCCGTTTGATAAACTTCAGCATCTTCTTACCAAGACCCATTATTGACCCTTTCATGTAGCCACCTCGCACTAACCCCCTTCGATTCTTGAGCCCTTTACTCCGCTTCCAGTTTAATCTGATTTGAAAACACAAAAAGCCAACCATGAAGAGGAAGTTAAGGCGGAGATGGAAAATGCACAGAGGAAGTTTTTTTTGCTATAAATATTTTATATCGTATATCAATTCAAGCCAAAGAAATCCCAGATTATAGATCGTGGATGTTGCTTGCAGTGAGCTTACCAAAACTAAACCTGTGGGAGTTTAGGAGTTCGAACATATCGTCGGATATCTCAATATTTTTTCCCAGTGTGAGATTCGCAGATAGACTACACCAAGTAGAAAGAATAATTCATAAGTCACTTGTAAAAGTGTCCACAATCACCCACTACGACTCCATCCTCATCCTAACCCTCTCAATCCTGCCCGAGGCTAATGTGAGCAAGATTCACCCTTTCGATGTGCCGGCCATGTCCATGTCCATGTCGATTCCAGTGATTGACAGGACATGCCATGCATTGAATTATGATAAATTGTGGCAACTGTCAAATGGCTGCGCCGGGGGTTTCCTGCCCTCCATCCTGATTTTGCAACCGGAGCGTGACCAGAGTGAATGGGTTAGTGACTGGCATTTTAAACAATTTCATAAGCTAATATTTGAGCAGATGTCCTTGTTCGTTGCGGGTTTAAAATTGCATCAATCGGCTTCGACAATGGCCCGCAAATTTTTTGATAGGCGCCGCAAATATTTAAGCGCAATTCGTTTGACGACTGACCAGGGCAGGGTCAGGGGTGGTATTTTTTTATCACAAAAAAGAGGGTGTCTGTGGGTGTGGTGTGTCCGGCATATAAATGGACCATGACACTCGGACCGACCGACTATCAATCTTGGCCAGTTTGGTTCGAAAACTTTTGTTCAGGCCCCTCGACCAATTTGCCAATGATTTTTATTGCATTTTTTTCTGAATATTTCCTTGTCTTTTTTGCGCTGCAGAGTACCCTGTAATGTTGTGACGGAAGAAGTATTTTCAATGATAATATTCTTTTATTTAGTAGAAACTACTAATGAAGAGTTATATTGAATGAAATATACATCGATTTGTATGTAAAGTGTAAAGTAAGTAAACTCTGTTCTTAGAAGTGTGAGTTTGGTTCATGCTGATGATTGGGTAGTAACTTTGTGGACTTCAGGTATTAAGTGTTGATTTAGAAATTTAAGCTACAAATTTAATAAAATTCTATTACGTACTGGGTATTTTCTAGTCGGAAACCTGTACTAAGTCCTTAGTCCTTGTTATTTTAGTTTGTGGGCATGGGTAAAGATAACCAGCCAATTGGTATTGAAATATTACAGGCAGAGACGTGCGAGTGATTCATCCTGCGCATTCGTATCTCGCAGATAAAAGTTCCTGCACGCTTATCTCGCTGACAGTTGTCCTGCTCCTCGTTCGTTGACAAATTTGTAACGCCGGGACAGGACAATAGGCATGAAAATGGAAATGAGAGTTTGGAATTGGGAGATGTCAGCTCTAGGATCCCGCAGTAAACCGAGCCTAACCGAACTGAACCGAACTGAGCTGAACTGAACCTCACCAAACTGGTTCTGACTTCAAGTGGCGGCAGGACTAGCGCCGCAGGACATTCGCCGCCTGCCGTTGTGCGATGATTTATGTCCTTATAGTTCCTTTGTCTTTCGCTATCCGCTGATTTTCCACTTTCTCCGCTTGTTTACTGTTCTCACCATAAATCTCTGGACGCCCATTGAGGAGTGACAGGCGCAGCCCCCGGAAAATCCTTTCGAACTGGTTGGGAACGAGGAGAGATCTCTAGAGATCAGTAACAACGACCGAAGAACAAAGTTATTTAAGAGAATTTTTTTCTATTTTATATTAGTACATAAATTTAAAAAGCTGCATATATTCCCAAACCCATAGAGATTTTAAATGCAACAATATAACATCAAGTATCTTATAATTTGCCAACTTCATACTGAAGGATACCACATCCGAACCTCCTGCCTAATCTCTTTGAACTCATTGATTGATGATTAGGTCGGAAATTAAATACCCTAATTTATTGGACAAGTCAGACTAAAAAATTTGCATAACTAAGCCAAATCAGCCTTAATTTAAATTCGGAAAGCTTTTCAATGCTGGTTTTTATTTGGTTAATTAATCTGCATACTTAGTTTGCAAATAAAACAAAATAAATTTTTTATCAATTTTTGACAATTTTAATGATGTAACCCCTTATCAAATTTTGAAAAAATGGCAAAAATTTTATTTCTAGTTTTTTTAGATATTTTATTGTTAAATAATTGGAATTTGAACGGCGAATCAGAAAATGTACGGCATTTAGCTATCATTTAATTATTGACCAAATTATGATCTCAAGAAATCTCAGATATTCGCAATTTTATGTCCTTAAATCTGTATTTTTATATCCTAATTTTATGGACAAATCAAAGTTTTAAAAATTCATAACTAAGCCAAAACAGCCATAAATAATAATAATTTCTGAAATGGCCGCTGTACTCTTCGGTCAACCGGAAACATCAGTTACCGGAAACCCTATTCAGTGGCATTGTAATATTTTGTAGCATACTTTTATCAGCACAATAATGCTGCGTACGCAATAAATGCAGCATGCTTTTAAGGGCCTTAAGATTTCAAAAAACTGCCGGCTGCTGCCTAGTATCCTCTGTTCGCCTAGTATCTGAAACCCAATTTTAACGGATTTTTGCTACAAATTTCACAAATCGATGAGAGTTAAATACCACATTCGCAGTACTCTAATCTATTGCTAAATCAGAGATTAAAATAACCATAACTTGGCCAAAACAGCCTTAATTTCAATTCGGAAACCTGTTCCATGTTAGTTTTTATTAGGTTATTTAATCTGCATACATAGCTTGGAAATAAAACAAAATAAATTGTTTATCAATTTTTGACAATTTTAATGATGTAACCCCTTATCAAATTTTGAAAAATGGGCAAAAATTTTTTTGTTTCATTTTTTTATTATTTTATTGTCAAATAATTGAGATTTTAACGGCGAATCGGGAACTACACGGCATTTGGCTATATTTTAATTTTTGACCAAGTTATGCTCTTAGGAAGCCCTTAAATATACGCATTTTTGATACGACAATTTAATACTCTAATTTTTGGACGAGTCAACCTTTAGTATCTTATAATTATCCAACTTCATACTGAGGGATACCATATCCGAACCTCCTGCTTAACCTCTTTGAACCCATTGATTATGTTTGGCCAACTCCTTTGCTGGAGTTGGAGCTGAATATCTGAGGTCCTTGCACTTTCCTTGGCTTGCCAATGCAAACATCAGCCATCCTTTACCTGGTTCCATCCTCCGACTGCCACTCACTTTCCCCAACTCTCGCTCTCGATGAAGTTGTACTATCTCCAATATGTACGCCACTTGAGGCTGCATCAGGCAAATGATTAAAATTCAACAAACATCGGGCAGGAAGATTCGAGGAGCAACCAACCGAGGAACCATTGTCGCCCTAGGATTTTCATCTTCGGCTCGCAGCGTTATTGAAATGTCTTAGCAGCTGTCCAAACATTCTTCACTCCCTCCCCTCGATCCTTACAGGTCCTGCGGAGCAGAGGGCGGGAGGGAAAAGGATTCTGCTGATTTAGCATATTGACTCCTTGCCAAGGAGCGAACTTATACAAGATTTATGCGCCCGACGCACGCCAGGCGACAGTCGAGATAAAAGGATTCGTATAACTCACGCCCAGCGCCAGGACAACGAGGATGGTCGCACAGAGAGAAAATATTACCAGAAATTGTGGATATATTGTTTCCTTCTTTAAGTGTGCTAAGATTTGAATGTATAAATATATTTAAATATTTAAATAGATTTTTCTCTCTGTAGTTAGGAAAAGATTTAGAGGGGGAGGGCAGTGCAATAAATTGGATTTGCATATTAGCACACTACCAGAAAGGGCTGGGGGAAAAGGGGAGGTAGCTGTGCACCCTTTGGCATCTCCCGAGAATTCCAATGGGAGGACTCGGGGTGACCACTGACCTTGTATCCTGGGGGTGAGAATGCGGCCGGCCATTAGGCGGAGCGTCTTAAGTACGAAATCTTTTGCCTAAATTGGGAATAAATCATTAAAAATATGTCCACAAGAGGGGAAGAGGGCATGGGGGAAGCCCTTGAGCTGTTTGCCGAAAGGGTTTGCAACAATTTCCAGAATTTGCGGCATTCACATGTGGACGGACGGGATTTCATGGGGGTTGCGCCGTTATGGGCTTGTAATTCCCTTTGATTTATAAAGATAACAGCGCAGTGTGTGTCGTGTTTAATTTGCAGTTCACCTTCTACCACCACCCTCGCCATTAACATAAATCCTGGCCGCCACAGGACCCGTTGTGTCCAAATGGTCAGGATAATATGACTTATGTGTCCCGGCCTCAAAGTTTTGTAATTATGCATGCTGCCGCCGCCCCAGACATATTACTTTCGCCATAGTTCGCTGCTCTTTGTCTTAGTTTGGAGTCTTCAAAGGATATCAGGGAGTCCGGGGGGTTGACATTTTTTAACTGACCACTTTCATTGGCACGAGGGAGCCGCCGAGCAGCCACAAACTTTGGTGCCACAAACTTTGCCTTGACATGGCCTGAGATAAGGATAAACTCCCGTCCCCTGCACTGAAGAAAAATTTAAAAGGGAATAATAATGTTATTTTAAGGATTTTATTCATATTTAATTGAAGGTTTCCTGAAGGAGAAAACTACTTTCAGGATTTTCAAACTTTCTATCAAGTAATGGTAATTAATTTGCCAATAGTTTCTTATTAAAAAAGTATATTTAACAAATTTGTATCAGTGCTGGAACTTCAGCTTTCGCCTGTTGTGTTTATTGTCTGTCCCTACTACTTTTTATAACCCCGAACCCGAACAGTTCAATGGCCACAAGTATCAACTATGAATTTCCCCAGAGGGTCATTCCGTGGCGAACTTGTGCACTCCCAGGTTGGCATCGGTATAGGGTTTAGGATCGGGATCAAGATTGGGAGCTAGATAGTCCATTCAGCTGGGAGGCCAGTCGAATAAAAAGCTGATTTGCATGCTCCTGCGCTGCCACGGACCTCGGGCATTAAAACTAAAGAGCAGCATCAGCATCAGCAGGAGCAGGAACCAAAAAGGACCTGCAACGTGTGAGGTTAAATAGATTTCGTGTCCTGGCAGGAGACTCGGAGCCCCCATCGCTTGTCCGCCTGACGCTCAGTTATGCCGCAGACATGGCTCGCTTTTGATTTAAGCGCATTGTTTGCGTTAAATATTTGCCATGCCGGCCACGCAGAGCCACGTTCCCTGTCCCTAGCTTCCAGTCCCAGTCCCTGTCGCTGTCCCAGCATATCCTGTGGCCAGGAGTCGGGACCCAGGGCTAAAGCCAGAGCCACAGCTGCAACCAAGAGCCCAGGGCTGAACGGTGGCGTAGTAAACCACCAAGACCCATTTCCTCAACCTCCGAGGGCGGCGTTACACGGGTACTCGAGAAGGAAACGTTTATACAGTTGAAAAAATGAGTACTCAGTATATTTATTGCTTATCTATACTAGAACTATAACAGAGAATAATCAGTTTTATAAAAATATGTTCATCTATGATTGTTAATGTTTCTCCTTTGACAATGCCAATTAAACATATCTGATCCTGTTAAGTTTAAAGTTAACTTGTATATTGCTGGCATAGCGTAAAAGAGAGGGTGTTCTCGCCATACATAATATATATATTTTGCGATATAGATTTTTCCTGCAGTGCACCTGCATTCTTCATAGAGCCAAGGAGCTCCAAGGAGTCTCCACCCACCGTTGCCCAAACGCTCATCTGCGGGCTAAGAAGCGAGCAATCCTCGCCTCGTGTTTGATTTCCGCTTTCAGCTCCTTGACTCGCCGAACACACACACATCCTGGGGACGTGGTGAGGCGACGCACTTCGTCCCTCGACCTTCGGGCACCGCGGGCAAACAGCTTAAACTTCACACGCAGACACGTCTGCGGGAAAGTGGAAATGTGGGTGGTGCCGCCGACTGGTGGGGATGGATATCAGGCTGGGGGTAGCTGCCTCGGAAGACGCATGAAGTGCATTAGTTGCAATTGAATTTGTACATTGTATGTGCCCGCGTGGCTGGAGTGCCAGACTCCGTTCGAGTGCAATTTTGTTGCCGAGCTGAAATTGGATTCCATATTGCCACTCAGCGAACAGCGAACAGCGAACACCGTGCAGCTGCGGCTAAACGAAAGCCCAACCCATCCCCATGCCCCCCAGCTCAGCAAAGTTAATTAGAAAGCCAGGCAGGTACACTCGGTGGCTGCTTCGAAGACGCTAATTGAACTGCCACAGCTGGACTTGGGCTCCGATTATCGGCTAAAGGAATTGAGTCCGATTTGCCGAATTACCACCCCAAAAACAAAGTGATTTGGAACCCAAGGGTGCACTTATCGGTTGGCATATGTCAATCAAAGCAATCCACTTGGAAAAAACAAACTCAAATCCATAATAATCTTAGTAAAATATCTGCTCAAATAATAATAAAATAACAGAGAATTCCCTGTTTATTTTATTTAATAACTCTATCAAATATGCCTAAAAGTTTATCTTATATTATATTGTTTTTTAATATATTCAGAGTCTCAATTGTTGTTAATAAGTCCCATCAGCTTAAAAAAAAAAAGTATATTCTCTCAAGAGGCCCTTAAATTATTTAATTTTGAAGTCTTCATTTTAATAAACTTATTATTTTGAAACCTCAGACTAAAAAATTTACATAACTAAGCCAAATCAGCCTTAATTTTAATTCGGAAAGCTGTTCCATGTTAGTTTTTATTAGTTTAATTAATCTGCATATCAAATTTAGGAATTAACAAAGATTACATTTTTGTCAATTTTTGACAATTTTAATGATGTAACCCCTTATCAAATTTCGAAAAATTGGCCAAAATTTTATTTCTCTTTTTTCTAGGTATTTTATTGTTAAATAATTGGAATTTTAACGGCGAATCGGAATATATATGGCATATGGCTGTCATTCCATTTTAAGCCAAATTATGTTCTCCAGAAGACCTCAAGTATGCGGAGATTTAGGTCCTTAAATTGGCATTTTTATATCATAATTTTTGGAAAAATCAAACTTAAGAATAACCATTACATGGCCAAAATAGCCTTGAAAACAGCGATTCGGAATATATATGGCATTTGGCTGTCGTTCCATTTTTGGCCAAATTATGCTCTCCAGAAGACCTCAAGTATGCGGATATTTGGGTCCTTAAATTGGCATTTTTATATCATAATTTTTGGAA
>VNKC01003612.1:0-10209 GCA_008042775.1 Drosophila pectinifera
ATAATATTTGGAAAAATCAAACTTAAGAATAACCTTTACTTGGCCAAAACAGCCTTGAAAACAGCAATTCGGAATATATATGACATTTGGCTGTCGTTCCATTTTTGGCCAAATTATGCTCTCCAGAAGACCTCAAGTATGCGGATATTTGGGTCCTTAAATTGGCATTTTTATATCATAATTTTTGGAAAAATCAAACTTAAGAATAACCTTTACTTGGCCAAAACAGCCTTGAAAACAGCAATTCGGAAAATATACGGCATTTGGCTGTCGTTCCATTTTTGGCCAAATTATGCTCTCCAGAAGACCTCAAGTATGCGGATATTTGGGTCCTTAAATTGGCATTTTTATATCCTAATTTTTTTGGCAAATCAATATGCAAAATAGCAATAAATTGGCCAAAAGAGCCTTAATTTCAAATCGGAAAGCTTTTCCATGTCAGTTTTTATTTGGTTAATTAATCTGCATATTTAGTTTGAAAATTAAGAACAATAAATTTTTAGCCAATTTTTGACAATTTTAATGATGTAACCCCTTATCATTTTTTGAAAAATTGGCCAAAATTTTATTTCTCATTTTTCTAGGTATTTTATTGCTAAATAATTGTAATTTTAACGGCGAATCGAAAGATATAAGACATTTGGCTATCATTTAATTTTTGGCCATATTATGCTCTCAAGAAGCCCTGCAATACCATGTCGGTAACCTACAACCAAGGAAGTCCTTTAATTAGCGTTTTATTTGATTGCAAGTTCCCAGCGATATTAAATTAATTAGAAACGAAACCTAAGGACTCTCTTTGTTTATAATAGCCTTATAATCATCTCTGACTTAGATGTCTAAACTTATAGTCTGAATTCCTCACCCTCCTCCTTTAACTCGCACCATGACTCATCATCGGCCGTCCAACTCTTTCCGGACTCTAATTGGCATGATACCTAATGAATCCTCCTCACTGACAGTTTAATAAGTCGAATGCTGCAAACGAAATGGGATTTATCCGACACTTTCCAGCTCATCGCCCCGCCACCGCACTCTGAGGGCTTCAATGGCCACTTCTCGGAACCGTTAAGACAGTCGGTCAGTGGTCAGTGGTCCGATAGCCGCCGGCATTTCCTCTTCCACCGGGGGAAAGCCTTCAAAACCCCACCCGGGGCCATGAGGGAAAGCAGAAGCGAGTGAGTGGCTTTCCCCGGCTTTTCCCCGCCCACAGCCCGGCCGCTCTTGAGCTCGTACAATAATCTTGATTTCGTGGTCAATTGAATTCTTAACTTCTCAAAGCCCGACACACAACAGCCAAGGATATCTCGAGGGCGTGTCCCGGCCACGGATGACAGTGCAAAGGAGCCAGACCCAGAGCTGGAGCTGAAGCTGGAGCTGGAGCTGAAGCTGGCTGTGATGCTGGACGGTTGAGTTGAGCAGTCGGTTGCCAAATTGCGATTACTCAACAACAGAAGAGGCGGCGGCGGCTGCTGACTGACCAGAAAGCGATTTGGCCGTTGCCTACTTATTGGCCATTGATTTCTGAAAAATGGGCCAGCCAAGAGGAGGCCAATTTGTGGGCCAATTTAATGCGTTATGATCTTTACGAGGGGAGCTGCTGCCGCCGATTACTTTTTGAGCCTCTCCACCGAGCCGGCACCGAATCATTTGCCATAACACTTTGCCAGGGCCAGCTTCCTCCCATCCTGGGTGGGTTGCTTGTAGTAGTTTTTGTTTCGTGTTCGAACATCTTTATGGGTAATTAAAACTTTTGCCCATTTTTGCCTGAAAGTTGGTTTTTGTTTTGCCCAATTCCAGCCCCCCCTTGCCACTCCGGACAAGGATTCCCTCCACACTCGCATTCCACCACCACTTCCTGTGTTCTAGTCAAATTTATTGCCGTTCAATAATACCAATTTTTGGCCTTTCTTTTGCCGGGGATGCCAACAGATGTGTTGGCAAACTATTTCGCCCAGAATAGTTTTCGGAGCACGTTTGTGTTCACACTCGAGTGTTCCACATTATTGAAATTGAAGCGCGGTAATGTGTCTGCAATTTTTGGTCCGGGTTCCGGGTTCCGGGTTCCGGGCTTCCCGTTCCCGTTCCACCCAACTTTTGGCATTCCGCACTTGGCAAATTATTTTAGCCAGCCAATGCTCCGCGCTTATCTCGGCAAGTTTCGTGTTATTTGTGGCCCAAACTTCGGGCCCCGCCAAGTGCAATTTCTCCATATCGATAAGAAGTGCAAATAATGGGGAAGAAACAGGAACGGAGAAGGCTAACTGAGTAATCAGGAAGGTCTGCGCCCGGCAGTGTTTCATTAACACAAAAAGTACTTAAGAAATGCCAATTACAGGCACCCTTCCGACCAAGCTTGCTTATATACAAGTTCTTAAAGGCGGAGTTCTTACAACATATCCTTAGAATACTCTGTATCTAATACCGAAGTATATGTTTAGGTTGAAACTCTTCAAATCTCCAAGTATTAATGCCCAAAGTTTAAATCTTTTCAGCTCAGAGCCTCACATGCGAGGCTGGGATGAACTTATTATTGTACTAAGACGGCAATTCCCCATCACTCGTAGTCACCTCTTAACCCTACCCAGTGGTTGCCGGCCCCGCTGGGAAGCAGCTTTCCTGCATTATCTCCTGGGAAGTTGCCCAACCGGATGGAGCACTCGGCCTATCTCAAATTTTCGAGTATTAACGCATCGTGGGGAAACTTCCGCTTGTTTGCTGAGCGGCTTAGAAGACGCACAAGAACACACTGGCCCCCGTCACACTCCCCACATCCGCCAAGACAAATTGCAGATTGGTAGACTCCACTCCACGTCTCCTTGCCTTCCAGCTCGATTCCGCTTCGGGGCACGTGGAACAAAGGAAAATCCATATTTTATTTTGATTTTATTCCGGCGCCTCGGCAGGTGTCGATTTCGTGTGATTTTTCTTTTGGGTAAAATTAAATTTAGCCCGGGACCCCCCCAAATCAGCGTCAATCAATTTTGGTCGCTTTCGTCAGACAAAAACAAGCGGGCCTCGTCCTCGCCCAGAAACCTCCGCCTTTTGTAATGGGAAAAATTATTGAATTTGTCAACGACTGCCGCAGGCGCTGCGTCCAGAATTAGGTGGGCAGGATGGCTTAAAGCCTCCCAGCCCCGCATTAAAGAGCTGGGAGATTTATGCGACTGTTGTAGGTGTCAGGCAAACAAAATTATGTTCGGAAACGATTTTCCACCTTCGCCGTCATACATCATCGGGGCCGGGCTACTACCCCCGCGACAATAGCAACAAGAGCTGCGAAAACAACCCTCCAACGTTAACAAATTTCTTTGCGACGTTTTTAAATTTTTTCTACATTTTTTTATTCCGGTGTTGATGGACGAGGGAGCGGTGGAGAGCGGCTAATGTAAATCGCATGTGTGTGTATGACCTACGCCTTATTTAGTGAGGCGCCCCGAGACCGGAGCCCCAGAGCCAAGTGATTTGTTGACAAAGAAATTTTTTAATAATTCACCGAGTCGGCAGTCGGGCGTCTGGGCGTCCGGGAGGGGAAATCTCATTCAGCATAAGTGATGATGTAATTTTCGCTAAAAATTGAAAAAATCTCCACGCAGGCGAGAGCGATTGGGGTCGGTGGAGCGCCGGTAACCCCTCACGTAAAATATGTTGCAACAATATGCTGCTCGGGCTGTGGAGTGTGTGCCGCTGACGATGATGAATGTGGCACGCATGCGTTGCACTGATTCCCCTGACGGAGTGCCTGACAATCCTGTCACGGCGTCATATGGATAATAAGACCCTTCGGAGGTCCTCGCCGCCAAGGTTCTAGTGTAGAGCGCTTCCAGGATCCCCAGGTAGCCCTTGGGATATGTCTAACCCCTCAGGAAACTAAGCAGGGAGTACTTCCTTCCCTCTGTCTTGTATTTCTTAATTTTAATTATTTAAATAACAAATAAAAGACCCTCCTTCGACTTATTTATGGTCCCATCTCCTGCTCATTTACTGGAACTTAATAAAACAGACATTGCAGGCAAGTGAACCCTGTAATGGGTATCCATTATGGGACCTGCAGTGGTCAGACCCAAGGAACTCACTACCCCATGCCCAAGAAACTCACTGATGGCTCTATGTCCTTCTCAGGGGAGAGTAAACTCTCCTCGGACGCAATTCAGTCCCCCCGAAAATGATAGTCGGAAGCTGGACAACTTTTAATGCCGGCTGTCGATGGTCATGTGCATAGCTCATTAGTTCTTGCCTAATTTGAAAGGCAGGCGCTCGGTTCGGCTTGGCTTGGCTCGGTCGGCTCCCCACCCGGCCTAATGGAATTCAATCAATTTCCATTTATTTCGATAGCGAAAGTCGCACCACCGAGCAAGACGGAGCGGTCCTGGAGCGGGAGCTGAAAAATTTCTTAATTATCCTGACGTGACGCTTGTGGGCGGCTCGGTTGACAAGCTTTTTAGCCTCCGCCGCTTTTCGCTCCCCCGTCAATTTGTGGGCAGTCTGTTTAATGTTTGCAGACAAAGCAAGACAAATGGGTCCTGGTGCCGAATCACTAAGGAAAAATCGACGAGAAACTGCTTTGGTCGAGAGAAAAATGCACTGAGATGTCTCAATTTCCTTAAAATAACTTAAGCTTATAAGTTTTGATTGAAAGTAAATTGGTTGCTCGGCAATATCCCCATTGAAAACAATATGCCACAAATGTCAATACAACAATGCATTGAGCCAAAGTGGAAAGTGGAAATCCCCAAAGGGGCAATAAGGAAGAAAATCATGAAAAGCTTATAATCTGCTTATCAAAGGGCTGCAGCCCTTTTCCTACAATGCCTGGCTCCTCTTTATATTAAGGAGGGGCAAGGCAGGCGCAGAAGTTCCAAGAAAAATGAAATGAAAATTGTAAACAAAGGGAAGTGTAAATTTGATTTGCATTTTCTACAAAAATATGAAGCAGAAATTGAATTCTTACGTTTAGGTTTTATTACGCCTTTGTTGTTTTGAGTTATTGTTAAGCCCATATAAATTTCTATATGTACTGGTTACTCTGTAATGTTGGTTCTTTACTTTTATAACGAAGGTAACTTCTTTTCTAAGTTCCAAGTTCCAAAGGAATACATGTATATTGATATTCAATTAAAAAGCAAAAATAAATAAAATACTTTCTGTTAACGGTGGGCTTTTTAGGCCAACTGAAGATTATGCAAGACCCATACCTGGGCTATAAAAAAGCACAACTGCCCTTTGCCCGCCTGAGTCCTTGTAAGCCAAAGGGAAGTGAACGAAATCTGTGAGTTAAATCTGAAGGGGACGAGATGCAGGAACGAGAGCAGCAGCAGCAGCAGCATCAGCAGCCAAAGGGGAAACCAACCAAGAAACCGAACCACGTTGCAGAGGCAACAATGCGCTTCAATTATAATGAGAAAAGCAAACGAATTGGAAATAATTTTCAATTCACTTGTTTCCCACCTACTTTCGGTGGCCACTCGTACCGCGATCTCCAAATGTTTATGCGCCCTTTGTTTCATTATTTATTTGACTCTCAGCTCCCAGCTCCCAGCTTGGCATGCATTCCGGCCTCGAAGTCGAAATCGGAATTGAAGCCGGGACCCGGCAGCCCCCGGGTCTGGCGAGGGTACCTGCAGATTGATAAAGCTGTTAATGTTTTTGGAGCGCAGGAGGCGGGATCTCATGTGGCCGTAGGAGTGTCTTGTTTGCAGACGATAAGCGAAGCTCCTGCGGCCAAATAATGAATTATTTATATAAGCCCAAAAACCGAACTGAATGAATGTGTTAAGGCCGAAACTAATTGGGCTGGAACAACCAAAGGAAGCCCGAATGCAGCTCGTAATTCGGGCTTAACACAATATCTCTATCATTCGGACGTCAGATCTTTAAATAAAACAAAAGGAAAAAAGGGAAATAAGTACAAATATAATTAGTGAAATGTATGCAAAGTATCAAAAGTGTAATCGGCATGCATCCAAATTTATCCCTCACGCGGATTAACATATCCGCAATAACGCTTGGCCACCTGCTGCATCTCCGGCTCCATGTAGCGCTTGACTGGCCCTATGGTAGCATTTGGGTCTTCAGTGACTTGCACACCTCGGGAACAGCAACAGCAATGCTCCTTCTTAGACGCATTGATGGGGCCGTTGGCCCACTGGACCGAGATGGGGCGCTTGGCGCCTTCCGGGATGTGCTTGTCCAAGGCGTTCATGGCCAACTGGGCGGCCATGTGCTGATCGAAGCGCACGAAGCCCGCACCCCGCGGCTGGCCAGTCATCTTGCTGCGTAGGACCTTCACCTCTATGATGGTTCCGTAGTATCCGAACAGCGTGGACAGCTTTTCCTCGTCGAAGTCAGGTGGCAGGTACGCCACGTACAGATTGGCGTTGACGATGTCCTCGCTCCGGGGACGGGCGAAGGCCACCTTTAGGATCTTGCCACGGAGCTTTTGCCGGTCCCACATGATCTGGGCCAACTTGGCGACGTTTTCGTTTTCGAACTCCACGAACCCGTATCCGAGGCTTTGGCCCGATCGCCTGTCCCGGACTATCTTGTGCTTCACGACTTCCCCAATCTGGGCGAACATCTCGAACAGCTCGTCGGCTGTCATGTCGGACGGTAAGTAATTAATAATGAGGTTAGTCTGGCCAGACCCGGACCTGGGTTCTTCTTTGACCTTTTTCAAAGACGGGTCTGCTGGAACCAGCCAGGACTTCTGTTCGTTGGTGGCAAAGGTTTTGGGATACTCCATGTTGTGGATGCAAAATCTCGCTTTGAAATAAAATAAAAGTAAGGCAAGGAAATGAAACAATTTGCGGAAATAAAAAAAGCACGCGTCGACGTACATGTTGGAAAGGAAAGACGAAAGTATGAAAATTTCTGCTCGGGAAGCTATTTAGAAAAGAACGTTTAGGTATTCTGGCAACTCCAGCGAATAATCGGTGGAAGAGAGACGAAATTATCGAAAGCGACCCTCTTTTCTCGAAACATCTATTCATTTTTAAGACTTACTCAACACTGTCGTTAGTTTTTAGAGATTATCACGTTTTTTTTACAATATTAGGAGAATTTAATACAAATAATAAATTAAATTCATAGTTTAATTATAATATATATATATATGTACTGAAAATGCAGCCCTAGGTTTTTGATGATATGTATATAATTATTTAAGGACCTTTAGCAATTTTGTTATTCAAAGCTTTAAAAAATACTCATTTTATTCTGACCCATGTGTTGAAGCTTTTGAAGTAAGGCAGCTTCACAAAACTGTAAAATAGCTTTCAGTCCGTCAGGGTCAAAAGAGGTTTTGGTATTTCCCATTTAAGATTCAAATTAAATAAATTTCTTCGCTGCCATCGCTGATTTGGCTAAGAAGTTGGCGTGCCAAGACAAAATGAAACCCTTTACGTGCTCAAGGTGCAAAAGTAACTGAAAAGTTTTCCAGCTGTTTATTTATTTGTTTGCTGATTATGGAATTCCAGCGTTGAAGGTGGAAGAACTGCATTGGGGAATGTGTAAATTGGGCAGGTGCAAATTAAATTGGTCAAAATACCGACTCGGACTTATTGATTGAACTTTTGGGAAGATCCCCAATCGAATAGCCCCTGGAGGAGGCATGGGCCAGCTTCGATTTGCCAAAGTAAACTTGTTCATTATTGTTCTCTTTTTGTTTTATGTAGCCTCATATTAATTAATTTCCATTTCCGTTTTGTTATCTTAGCTACGCCGATTTTTACCTTCATGCTGACTAGACAATTAATCAAGTTTAATTACTCAAACGTTGCTCGGCGCACCCACCAGGTCCTTATCCGCCGCCAGTCGCGGAGCGGACCCCTCGGGGACCCATGCCGGGACCGGGACCAGCACTGGCGGATTCGCATTCGCCCGATGTGGTGGGCATCTGCATTAATCACTGGAATATGCTTACATTTCTCAGCGCCATGTGTGAGGGATGGGGAGCGGACCAGGAATGGGCAGGACTCAGATAAAACTGGCCATTAAAAGACGCCTCACGTAAACAATACATCTGGATGAGGTGGGGATCGTTTACATATTTTCGCTGCGAGTAATGGTTCCTCGTTGGAATATATTTTGATGATTAAAAACGCGATTTAGTGTAGACTTTGGGGGCCTTTGAGATTAATGATTGAGAGATTGAAGTTTACGTCTTAATTCTTCTTAAATATTTTTCTTCTTAGGTTAAAGTTCGATTTCCTTCTGACGGAATCCTTACTGAAACCAAGAGCAGATGAATCTTCATAGTAGAGCTTTCTCAAGTTTTTTAAAGTCTAGTGAACAATCTTGCAATCAAGCATTAAAATCTTTACCTTAGGTCTCAAAAATTTCTTAATTTGTTTAAACAATTATCCTATACTTTTATTTAACTTTTTTAATCCGATTTTTATATTTGAGATTATTTACACGCTTAACACGCTCATTAATCTTTGTTCTACACGGTTTTACATGCGAATCATCTGTAATGTAATATTTAAAATGTACATGTATGTATCATAGTTATGACATTACAGTAAAATTAATTGTATACATACATTGCTTGTGGGGACCACTTCTGCTGCTCGAGGAAAACTAAAAGGTTTTTAAATTTAAAATATTAAGGATATATAATAAATATGTTCACGTAATAAAAATTTTTATTTTTCATTTTTTTATGTGTTTTGTTCTACGGAGTCGGTTAACAAAGAGCTTCGTGTCGAAGTAACTAATGGTACAAATGTTAAACATATCTTGAAGGATCACACAATAAATACGCAAGTTCAGTTTGAATACAAACCGTAGTTGTGCTAACAGTGGCCATGGAAAACACTATCCGACTAATCGATTACTATTTGAACACCCATTTACTAATAGCTAAGCCTCAAATCTACAGAATGCTACGATATTCTTTTTAGTTATGCTCTCTTCTCTACTGGGTCCTTAGACGCTCTTCGCCTCAATAATCTCGAATTGCAGGTTAAATTGCTGATCGAAGCCGATCAGACAGTCAGACATCAGATAGAGCGTCAGCTGCAGGCGCCCACGCCTCGGCGTGGCCTGGAACGATATGCGATTGGAGGAGCGCTGTCCCCGAATGGTGACCCGCTTCATGGCAAACAGCTCGTCATTGGCCTGGGAGCCCAGGGTCAGGAACCAGGCCTCGTTCTTGGGCTTCGGATACTTGGGGCAGTGGACAGTGTAGCCTCGTCCGCCAGCTCGCTTCGGTCCATTGGCATTGAGGCGTTGAAGATCCACACTCAGGACGTAGTCCTCGTTGGCATGCAGTTGCATCCAATGGCCCTTGGTGTCGGTGGCAAGGGACAGCGGCCGCTTGGCGTACTCCTCCTCCAAGTAGCGACCTTCAACCGATATTTGCAATGCAATCTCGGGCATATCTTGAACAACCTAAAAGAGGAAACCATATGTATTATAAACCAATAAACCAATATATTATAACCCAATGTTTAAATATTTTATAAGGGGTTACATCATTAAAATTTTAAAAAATCGACAAGAAATGCATAATATATACATTTTATAATTCATAAAAACTAGCACAAAACTGCTTTCTGAACTGTTTTGGCTGAGTTATGAATATTTTTAACTTTAAGTTGTCCTAAAAATTAGGTCATAAAAACGCCATTTAAAGACCCACAAATACATATCTTCTTAACAGCATAATTTTGCCAAAAATGGAAGGACAGCCAAATGCCATATATTTTCCGATTCGCCGTTAAAATTACAATTATTTAACAATAAAATACCTAAGAAAATGGGGAATAAAATTTTCGCCAATTTTTCAAAAATTGATAAGGGGTTACATCATTAAAATGGTCACAAATTGGCTAAAAATTTATTGATATTAATTTTCAAACTAAATATGCAGATTAATTAACCAAATAAAAACTGACATGGAAAAGCTTTCCGAATTGAAATTAAGGCTGTTTTGGCCAAGTTATGGCTATTTTGCATTTTGATTTGCCAAAAAAATTTGGATATAAAAATGCCGATTTAAGAACAAAAATATCCGCATACTTGAGGTCTTCTGGAGAGCATATTTTGGCCAAAAATGGAACGACAGCCAAATGCCATATATATTCCGAATCGCTGATTTCAAGGCTGTTTTGGCCAAGTAAAGGTTATTCTTAAGTTTGATTTTTCCAAAAATTATGATATAAAAATGCCGATTTAAGAACAAAAATATCCTCATACTTGAGGTCT
>VNKC01003615.1:0-32465 GCA_008042775.1 Drosophila pectinifera
TGTAACAGATTAAAACTAATAAAGGCAATAAGGCCCCGCGCAGAATGTTCAAAAATGTGAACATGTATTGTTGGCCGCGCTCTAGGTACAACTTGAAGTACCAAGCGCGGCTTTGTCAACATATATCTAATTTAAGAAATATACAAGCAACGCACAAAAAGTGCCACCAAAAAGGGGAAATAAACAAACTCGCAACCCAGAGTCGCCACTCAGTACGAGCTGGAGCGAGATATAAACAAATACTTATATATAAGTCGCAAGAAGGCCCCAACAAAGTTGCATCGCCTCTACAATGTCAAGAGGTTTTTAGAATCGCTGACCCATCGGGAATTATACATAAGAAATATGTAACTAGCACATAAGTGGACCAAGCTATAAAAAGGCGTGAGCGCCCAATAAAGAATCAGTTCCTAAACGAACCTTGAAGTGTTTGAATAGGGATTCGGCGGTTAGCAGTAGAAGTTGCTAGTCGAAAGACAAGCGATATAAACTGCTAACAGTATTTGAAAGTAAGGGTCCGTATTTTTATTACTTTATTTCCAAAGAAACCTTTTGGAAAGCTAAACTGGCAAGCTATATTCTTTAACGCCCTTGCACTTGGAAGTATCTCGGTTATCTCGGGTCCTATCTGACCCACTACAGGGTATGTGCGCATATTAAACGCCTTGCTAGACTTTTGCGTTCTTTTTTTTGTTATACAACCCGCCTAGCGACAGATTGGGGACCATACGCGCACTACATGTGGGAAATATCGCGACGGCTTGGCGTGGAAATAACTGGTTCCACTCCGGCAGAAGCTGATTCCATCTGGACACGAAAAAGCTGGAACTTCTGGAGCAGTTCTTCTTCCCCCAAAAGACTTGTGTGGCATTTTGCAAGTGGTTCAGTGGGGCAAGTGGATCTGGATCTGGGTGCTAGACTCACCATTTTGCAGATCTCACTAAGCACTAGCACACATGGTTGGGTACCGATCGATCTATGACAGAGTATCCAAATTGCCTGCGAAGGCCTTTCCCGGATCGAGATCCGATCTGGTGCGGATTGCGGGTGAGCGCGATTTCAAACCGATTCAAATGCTCCGGCGAGCTGCAAAGAACTAAGCTCGTTGGTACGTGCTTTGCGCCATTTATACCAACGCTCTCCGTTCTTCGCTCTCGCTCTCGCCAGCTGATAAGGATAACGCCACAAGGGTCCCTCTTCTCTCCCGCATCCCGCTCTGTCCCCGCTTCTCGGTCTGCCGGAGACACACTTGCACAATCGGTGAGGGAGAACCCTCTCGCTCTCACGCTCGCCCCCTCATTATCGTAATAAGTTCAATGGCTCACGCTCTCAGGGTCTGTAACACGACTGTAAATACGCGAGATTTGGTTTTATAGTTGGGTTTTCGGTTTTATGTTTTTATTTTCAACTAGCTTGTAGCTAGTGATTGCGACTGTACCTTCTAAATTAAGTTCCTATAAAGCTTTTTAATTTAAATATTTTGCTATAAGTGAGGCCTTATTTACCTAATTTATTAATGTTTTTACTATACTCCTATTGCACCCATTGCATTTTTTTTTATAGTTTGGTCACTTCCGCCCCCAGGAATCATGGAAAATCTCTAAAAAACTTTGTTCAATCTGAATTATAATATAAACATCAGAGATATTCGACAACATAGTTATATATAATAATATATAACCTTCTATCACCATCTTACTTGCACTCTGTCTGGTTAGTCATGTCTCGACCCGTGGTTTGGAACTCAGGCGATCCAACAAGAATTTATTGTTAGTTGAACTGTTTTTATTATAGACAAATTCGGACAATTTTTATTATTGGGATAGACGTCTTAATCAGACATTCTTCTAAACTAATATCATTTATAACAAAAATATTATTTAGACATTCCCTTAATCAGTATAATTTATGTAAACAATCTAATTAAAAGGAATCAATTTATTTTGAGTACAATTTTCGTCGCGGAATCCTTCCTTTGATTCAGGATGGTCATACATTTTCCGTAAAGTATTTAATAATCATGAAATGTTATTTATATTTGAGTTTTAGGATTATAACCGATAATATCACTACCCTTAACCAAAATAATCCCTAAAAGTTCAACGCCAAAACCATTTATATAGATCTATAATCTTTGTCACAATTCAAAGTCGATTTCCAGTTACTTTCGCCCAAACAAAGACTCGAAGGCGTCAATCAAGTGACTCACTTGATATGCCCACTTACTTTGTGGGACCTGAGTGGGTCAACCGGGAACAACTTGTAAATTGGCGCTGATAACAATGCCAATGGCATGGGGCTTATGTCTGGTCTTGTGTCTGGCATCGGGTACGTATATCTTATCGGGAGCACTTGTCTTAAGGAACAGGAGCCATTAGCCTGAGGCGCTCGAAAGCATTTCTACGAACATAATTCCTTAGCACGGGCTGGTTGTAAAACATTCAAAGGGGATTTGTTTTTCAACAACATGATAAGAAGGGGAAATGCAGAAAAATGTGACATCGCCTGGATTCAATTGGTTTATATTAGTTTGTGGCGGGGCCATTGGGGAAGATCTCGCGAAAACCGCTCCCAGTCAAGGTCACTGGGTGCGACTGCCGGGGCGATTAGATTGGGAATACAACTATTTAGTTCCATATAGTATTTTTATTAGTCGCAGTCAGTGGTCTAGCCGTTTAGATTAGATAAGGATTTCGATTGGACCAACCGCGGCCTTGTTTAAGAGCTTCGGTATAAAGTTCGTTTTTGGGTTTATCTTCTATTTTATATATATAGTTCTAATGAGCAATCTATGTACTATGTGAATACTTCATGTGATGTGTTGGCTTCTTTTTGGAACCTCATCAATTGGACAATTAAAACGACATACGCGTGCCGATCACTCAAAGTACGAGCAAGTACATATGTACAAATGCTTCGACAACAATTGAATTTTGTTTATTTTGGAATTTGAACAGTGAGTCTTTTTCGAAGAGACCACAGCTGTATAATAAGCTTCGATCAGGCGTTTTATGGATTACATGCTTTTTGTTGACTTTGTGAATAAGGGGTCTATAACTGCGTCATTCCGGTTAAATCAGGTATCTCATCAATGTTAGGGTAGGTGAAGCAATCCAACACATCTAATTTCAGAAGCTATCTTGGGACTATCAGGACCTGTTTGATCAAGAGACTTTCCAACTTTCAGTTTGCTAAATTTGCATATTACTAAACATTGCCTGCTTTTTGGGGTGTATTCTGGAGAGAAACTTAAATCACTATTTTAACAGTAATGCTTATTCTATAGCTTTCAAATTTGGAAAGGAATTTAAAAGTTAAAAGTTTACTGTATTCATTAGAATAATTATATTATAGTTAACAGGCCCAATTCGATGACGATACCGCAACGGAAAAATTTCTAATGGACATATACAAAGGACTAATTTGCTTTCACCAATTTATAAAGTTGTCACTAGAACCGAGAACTGGAATCTTTTGAAATCCGGAAATTCCGGTCAATTGTGATTAAATTACAGGCTCTCCGACAAGAGCTTTTCACTTTAATCAGAACAGATCTTTTGTGATTGTTGAGAATTATGTACACAACGCCCTCGGAGCTCAAGTATACAAAGAACAGTTATAGTAATTAAAAACCCATTTCTGTTGTCACCAGACCACAAACACGAGCACAACACAATAAGGAACACACCCTCGCACACACACAAGCAAACACGTAGGCACTTGAGTAAATTACATGCAAAAGACCCCAATCTCCACATGTTACAAAAACAAAGCGCAGCCAATTTCCTAGCGGCCTCAAACCCAAACAAAAACGTGCGATGGCTTTAAGAGGGGGAAGAGAACGAGGGATATACTGTGACAGAAAGACTGGTGAGAGAGGAAAATGCAGAGAAGAGGAGAAGGCAAGAGTGCACAAAGAGCGGGCTAGCCTGCTCTCGCTTGGAGCAAATTTGTATTTTTGTGTAATAAACTGCAAGTCCAAACACAAACCAAATAAACAAAAAGGAAAGAAGAAAAATTAAAGAAAAGAAAACCAAAAACCGAAGAGGAAGTCGGAAGAGCTAAACAAAGGAAATTGTATTTATGAAAAGCAACAGCAAACGGCGAAATGTGACCTGTCTTCGTTGTTGTTTTATCAATAAGCTCGAAGGTTTGTTGTTTTTGTAAAATAAAAGGCCAAAAAGGACAAAGGATACGGCACACCCAAAAAGAAGCGGCACTCCCTAAATATTATTAGATAATTAAAGCCACTTACAGGAATTTCTTAAAGAACTTGTAGAAGGCGACCAGTAAATAAACAAATGTCGAAATTAGCTTCATCTCGAACTGTTCCCTTGGATTATGTTAATTGTATTTTTGGCTGTGGAGCTGCGGCGGAGAAAACTAATTTAGAGACGGGTCGAAAAAGTTGCTCCAATCAAAGTTCACTTTGCACCGAAAAGAATTTTTTAGAATTTTCGTAACTGGTTTGTTTGCTGGCCGAATAATAAGTAACACACTCTCGAAAAATATCGGTTAAAATTTCACTATCAATGTCAGTTCCCCGTCGAACACGTTTTTCACACTAAGCGGGCACCACACAAAAAACACCGAGGAGATAACGCTTTCCGTGACGTAGGAGACAACTGAGAGCCATGAAGAGAGAGAGTGAGGGAGAGTGCTCCACAGAGAGTGAGAGTGACAGACGGTTTGAATTAGTATTGGTGCAAAGCGCCAGAAAGGAAAAGCCAGAAGTTTTATTTACTAGTAAGGTCACACCAACAGCTAGATGCTCTACTTTATTTTTATTTACTCAGTAAGGCAACAAATAAAACCTCTAAGCACAATCCTGACTAAGCACAACATGGACTATGTATGTGTGACTCTCCATCGGTCTTCCCATTAACTTAATCTTCTGAAACCTATAGATAATTATTTTATATTATAACCAAAATTATTGAAAATACAGAAATTGTAAAGTTCTTTACAAGAAAGTGAAATTCATACTACTTTTCCATTTCTTTTCCATTTCATTCAAAATATTTTCCAGAAAAAGCAATGGAAAAACTCAAATACTGGGAGTGGTAGGGTATACAGACTCGTCCACTTGTTGTGAGCGGGGCAATAAACTTTTGTGTGGGCGTAGCTAAGAGTACCGGCTGCCAACTAGAAGCTGAAGAGAGCAAGCTTATTAAAAGCTGGCCAAAGAGAATGATAAAGCTGTGGCTAACAACGGAAGCTCTTGGATTTCATCAGCTGTGCCAGAGCTTACGACATGCTTGTAAAATATGTAAACGTTGTGCTTTTAATAAGACTTTACAACAGAAACTTAACATTAACAGAGCAGCGTTTAACATTACGCATAATTCCAGTATTTTTAAATTCGAAGTTCCATGTCCCTTAATTCCTGCTTTCCCCAGATCGCTCAGCAATTCGAGGGTCTGTAGTCGTAGGCAGGACCCATCCGAATGGATATGTTAGCGGGCTCGTTCAGACGCTCCTTCATCAGTCTGCAAAGCAAGAGAATTGGTATTAACTTTAGGTAACGCTTGTCTTTAGATGAAGACTTAATTGGTTAGTGGTATTATTGCTCATACGCACTGTTGACAGCCACTATATTTTATATTTAAAGGAGATACAGTTAATAGATTGGTAGCACGCTAATCGCTGGCAATGCCTTACCAAGAAAATAATGGCACAAAAGTCTTGTTATCAGGTCCACTCTAGGCTATTTAGGCGAACCTTGGAGTAAATAATAACAATGGAAATGGGGCTTATCTGGCCCCTTTGTGTTCTTCAACTATCACTAAAAGTCTATAATTCCTACCTTTTATCTGCCTCGCTCTCGCAGCTGTGGTAGCCTTTCCGCCGCGCCGACTTGTTGAGACGCAGCGATCGCCGCAGTTCTTTGGGCAGCGGCTTGTTCGTCTCGCGCCTGAGAAGGTTCCCGATCTTCTGGCACTTCTCCGCCAGGCTGTGCCACACCAGCAGGATCAGACGCTGGTGGCGACGCGGCGACGAGGCGGATGCACCACTGGCACCGCAATCGCGCAGCTCGGCGGTGGAGACAACCCACGACGACATGCTGACTCTGACTGATTTCTCAGTGGGCCAGAAGAGCCGCCGGCCGGCCACTTGTCCGGCTGGCCATTGATTAGATTCCCCGGGCGGCAATCGAAGCGATTCAATGACTAGCCAAGTGCCGGATATGGGAGCAGAAGACTATATAGCCAGAGACTATAACTGGAGCATTGCAGCCTAAATTAGCACCGCAATCGTATTGCTCGGCATTTCGCAAAAACTCAATAGTTCTGTGTGTTTGTAAAGCGGAGTCTGGCTCATACTCTACTGGTATATCCTGCTCGGGGCCAGGGACTTCCATTTCTGATTTCAAAATGAATGAAAGCACTGCGCAAAAAGGGAATATTGGTTTAATTGCTTTTGGAAATTATATTATAGTTTAGATTATATTCACTTGACAACATTGCATTTGTGTGAGTAAGAAGTAGAACAATATGGTTAGGTATATTATATCAAATATGGCATAAAAAATAGATATGTCTAAAAAAAAAAACTTTTTAATTCTCAAAGTGTCTAGACTTAGCCACAAAATTACAATAACTTAGGTGATTTTTATGAGATTTTATTGCATACTCTAAGACATCTTTGAAAGTGATTTCAAACCCCTTGTAATTTTTGGGGCACACCTCTCAGAATTTAATGAAAAATTAAACTTTTTATATCAAAATAATTCGAAATTATACAATTATTATTTTCCGTGTACATTTGTGCTGCAGTTATGAATTTTTGCCATTGAAAATTTTCAATAAAAGTCTCTGTCCTGTGTCCTGTGTGGCACCTAGCCCACTCCCTCTCTCTTCCGCTCGTCCGTTGCTAGTCGTAAGGAATATGCCCACTGAGAGCATGTCCTGTAACAAAATACAAATAGATGCGTTCGGTCGACTCCCATGTGGCCAACACCTAGGGGCATATTTGGGCGCCGTCTGTGACCCTCCTCTGACTCATTTTTGGGCATCTATTCCCCGCTTTCCAGTTATATATATAGGTTTATATCAGTGGTGCCCAAGCAATACTTTGATAATTTAGATATGAAGAATTTAGATATTAGAATATTGTGCGAAGTATTGTGTAAAATAACATTGATAGCTATTTATCTTAAAAATGGCCACACATTAAGTATTTATCCTTGACTTAAACTGCGATGAAAGAACTACCAAGAATTCCAAACCAATTAGCAAATAGGCTCTGAAATTCGATTATAACTTCACAATCTAGATGGGAAACCTCTTCCAAAAATGTATTAAAATAATCGTACTATATCTTACTAGTTATTTGGCCCCAAGCCGCTTTTATTGATACGAAAAAGAGCAAGAAAATCTGATGACAGGAGGCAGCTGCAGGTGAAATGATGTCAAAGTCTCGGCCTGCTCCTAGCCCATGGCAGGATTTGTGTCAGCATACCTGAGCACATTCTGGTCTTCCATGCCAAAGAGAAATGCTTTTTAAATTCCATTTAAATGCCTGAAAATACGGTGTAGCCGAGGGAGTACTCAGCAGACCTTTATGGAGTGAACCCAACTCCGAATATCCAGGCACATACGTGTGTCTTTGGGGGAGTCGAGGGATGATGCTTTGATAGCAAATTGAAATGCAATAAAGGCCAATATCATATTTATTTGGTTATTTCTTATTCCATGTCCTCTCCGCATTCATTGCCTTTTCCCTCAATCATCCCTTTGTGGTCTGCACTCTATTAAATTTTCAATAAACTACAAAGCGAGCTTGCATTTGTTTGGCTTCTGCAGCTGCAGCTGCAGCTGGATTCCGTATCCTTCCTTGGCCTCCCTTGACATCCGTGAACTCTTATTTATGTGCTCGGCAAAGGGATCTTTTGGCTATTTAAATATTTTGCATATTTCTGCAGTAATTCACTTCTGCTTACCGTTGTGCAATAAAATCCTGCAAAATATGCAAATAAACTGTTGCACTTACTCGTATCAATCAATTCATCCCATTCGTCCCCATCGACCCGACCTCCGCCCAGTTCATCTGACTTTCTGCGCTGCCTCCCAGGCCAGTCCATGTGCGATTCGGCTATGTCCGTCCGGATAAACCGACTCGACACACTGCTCCTCTGAGGAGCTAAGGGCACAGGGATTACAATTTTCCTATGAGCCTTGTTACTGGATCAGCTGGTATTAAAAGCCATATTCCAAATATTTTCAACTCTCTCAATATAATTTTCCGTATGGCTTAAATCGATTTAGTAAGTCATTCATAAATGCAGTTTTACACGAAGTAATATGTTAATGAAAAACACAAAAAAAACAGATGAATAAAATAAAAATTGGCATGATTTAAGGATTATAATTTGAGTTAAAAACATATCTTTATAGACTAAGTTGTACAAGGAACTAAATTTGACATTTATGCAGCCGATATAATGAGAAAAAGTCACTTAAGATTGATCATATTTGGAATATATATATATTATATATTATAATATAATAACAACAAAATTATAGGAGACATATCGAGGGATTTATATTGGAATTTCGTTTGGTTTTATGAATATATTTTAAGGCCTGTAAGTCAGTAAAGCAATTAATGATTGAAGGAATTAAATTGTTTCTTTATGCTTAACTCAGCCGTGATACAGTATTTACGCAATAATGTAAATAAGATAGTGACTGATTTCCGACTTTGCCACTATATTATAGAGCAAACTTTTAGGAGGGAGTGAAACGGATCCTAATTATAAAGCAAAGACTGAATCAAACTAAATTCTTTAGCCGGTGGCTGTGTTCCCCAGCAACAGGCGAGTCAATCTGGCCATACCTTTCTATTAAAATGTGCCTCTTTTCATTGAAGCATCTAAATACAGGGAATCCTATAAGTTTTAGACCGACAGTTTGTCTTAAAGACACACTTAAAAATTACAATTAAAATTATATTCGTTTCTCTTTCCATCCTCTGTTGTATATATTGTTATTCCTATGACCCATAGAGTTAGTAAAACCTATACTGCAGTTAATATTATTCAGCAGCCCTACTTTGTGGCCAATAAGAAGGAGGAATCACTCCCCATTCATACTTGCTTCCTATTTTCTAATCTTTAATATTATCGCTTCTTAAAGCTCGAAAGTATGCTACTCTAAACTTATCCCTGAATCCCGCTATCCAAAAATTAGGACTTCTCATTTCACAGCCTTTAAGTATGATTTTGTCGGGCTTCAATTTGCTGCCGTTCCCGGTCCCCGTCCGCATCCATCGCATTAAGAGGCCAACAACTGGTGGGCGAGATAAATGTATGCCCAATGCTGATGTGCATGCAAATCTACATTTTTGGACGATTGTCAAAGCCGAAAAACTGGGTGGCTCCGCTGACTGCTGGGGCTAGTGGTGTGGCATGGTGGCGTGGTGGCATGGTGGCATGGTGGCCTGGTAGACAGATGTCAAGACATCAGACTGGCTCTATGTATTCGTGGCTTAACATATGCGCCCCAGCTGAAAAAGGAGGAAGGATATAGAGAATGAGGGGCAACTACATGAGCGCATTACAAGCACTAACAACAACGTTGGGGGGCAGCAAGAATGTTTGCAAAAAAATACAAGAAATGTAAAAAAACAAATAAGATTTACTTCTATGAGTGTTCCGACCACCTAATACCTAGGACTAGGCTTGCAGCTACATTTTTAACAATAGGTATTTCCCTAAGCAGGTCAAGACCTAACAATCAAAATAAGCTGATGTTCAAAGGAGGAATCTCCTATTGAAGCTGAGAAGGCATTCTCCCTTACGTACAGTTTCTCGTAGCTATATACCCTTAACCTCAACTCGTATGGGGTAGCATAAAAAGAGCACGAAAAATGGAAAAAAACAAATGAAAGTTTATGTTATAAAATGCCAAAGTGTGGTGGCACAATCTATTGGCGAAAGAGCCGAGAAACAACAGCAACATCGATGGACGGGGACGATGTCGTGGTGTGGTGCAGGCATAAAATAGCGCATATAAGATAAAGGATATGTCCCAGACCCCACCAGGCCCCGTGCTGGCCCACTTCTAGTGTGGGCTAGCATGAAAATTGTAGCAAAAGTCAACATATGGCGTTAAAGATGCGAACGTGCAGGGAATCCTAGAAGTTTCCTCCCGAAATCCATTCTCTACTTCGTTCCATCCAACGCGCTGGAGCTTCCATCTAAGTCGCGCCTTAAAATTTTAATATCTTTAAGATTTTCTAGCTCAAGTAAAATATTCCTTTTATTTTAGAAAAGATTGACAAATAATTGGTTTTAAATCTGATTCATCAAGCGTTCATTATAGGCACAATTCAAATCAAATTTTCCTAGCTCTCCCTGGAGTTCGTTGATTATATTTCGGGTATTATTTCCACAATCAGTTATCCTGATATTTCCATAATGGTAACGAGTATTTCACATATCGAAACCACAACTGGCGGTTAGCACTTTACGCCCTTAAGGCCTGCCAAATCTTTAGACAACAAATCCCATCAGCCTTCGTTGGCCAAAGAGAGTGAGGGAGGTCCTGGCATCAAGGAAATTTTTTTCTCTTCTACATTTTCTACCCGTCCAATCGACCGACCATTTGGCTTAAATATTTTATGCAAATTTTCAATGTAATAAAAAAATTGTTTCTTCCCGTGCCAGTCAGGACACACACATACCCGTGCAGGCAAATAAAAATTGATGTCAATGCCGTTTGTCTTTCAATACATTGTTTCCGATGCTTTTATTCTCATACCCGGTATTTGTAGAGAAAAAGGGTATACTAAATTAGTCTAAGGATGGGTTTTCGACTTCGTGAAGGATGTGAGAGTACCTATATTATAATAATAATAATATAATAATAATATAATATATAATATTAATGTATTTTAATTTCATTTGAGAGAGTGAAATAATAAATAAATTATTTCTATTGCCACATTAAGACATAATTTTAATAGATCTTGGGGATACTGGAGATATTTTCGTTCCTGAATTTATTTAATAGTATTAGTGAATGCAGGATTTGTGTGTTTTCTGTTAGTGTGATTACACTGCTAATGAAAATGTGACCATAGTTTCAGGGATGACTCAACATGTGCCTTCTATAAGATCTAAGTAGCTTTAACTCAATCGGAAGGTAAAACTATGGTTCAAGTCAAGATATTATAAAGTTCCTTAATATTTTAATATTAATATATTCTTGAGCCTCAGAAAACATGCATTGCTTTTAACACCGGGTATTCTATAGTCGACAGGTTCGTTTTAGCTTTTTTTCATTTTTTCGGCTTTTTCCCGCTTGTGTGTGTCTGTGTATTTGTGCAATGATTTTCAATATGTCGCAACTCTCGGCCGAACTCAGCGCTATCTGTCCATCCCTTAACCCCGCATCCCTTATCCCATGTCGTCCATGTCGCCCTCCTCGGGCTTGCCTCAGAGCAGCCTGAAACAAATGCCCAGTTAATGCCTCGGCATGTATGTACGTCGCCATCGCCGCTGTCGACAATGAATATGCCGCATGGACATGACCTCAATTGCGTTGGAAACAGACGCTCGCACTCACACACACACACACACATACACACGGAGCGGACATATCCTCGTATTGGTTTGATCGACATCAATACGCAAGGGCCGTAATATGTGTGTTAACCCGCCAGGACCTCGCGTCCTTTGCCACTTGGCAACGACCACACCGTGGCGAGAATAACACATTGCCATCACTGTCATCTTTTAGGCTGACAAGTGCGAGTGCGGGCATTACGAGACTTTGACGTCGATATCGACAAGTGCAGCAGCAGTGGGCATGCCAGTGGGAGGACACTGACAGAAAATAGGAGTACTTGCATTCACCGAAACTGTCCAATCAATTTTGGTGAGATATCTTTCTTCCTTTGTATCTTATCTTATTTGAAAGAAAAAGTGCAGCCAAAAAAAATCTCATGTTTGCTACTTGACTTAAAAGCTATTGCTTGTACATTGCAGGCGAAGCGTGGAAAAGGATGATTAAAGGATATAGATTATATATAGATGCACACAAGCTTTCTTGCGTAATAGAACTCTCCGAAAAGCTTTCAGTCCAAAGAGAGTGGTTCCAAGATTGCGGTCCCAAGAGAGCGGTCCCAAGATTGCGGTCCCAAGAATTCAGTCTCAGGACAGCGGGTAAAGAGAGCTTAAGGAAAGAGAGACAATGGGAATAAAGAATTTAACGGTTATTTTCATTCCCCTTTTTGATCGTTCCCCTTTTGAACCGTTCTCTGGCGAACTATGAGTGAAACGGGACCTCCTCTTGTGAGCTCTGATCAAAAACAAAAAACGTTCATATTTTCCTTAAAACAATATTTATTTACATCTTTTAAATTGTTTTTAACACTTGTAAGATTCTTATCCCTAGAGAGGGACCTCTTGAGAGATTGTTAAGTAATTCAAGGTCATTGAAGAATTAGAATTCCGGAAAAGTCTTCAAATAAATCAAATAAAAGATGCTCCCAGTGCAGTCAAGTTTTCCCTTGCCATTCTTTTTCAGCTGCAGCTTAATCCAAGTCAGCCCACCTCGTCACCCCATGCCACCACTTTTGGTTTAACATATTGTCAGTTGGCTTACGTTTGGGGGTCTCAGTCTTTTTGGGGTTGAGTTCGGGTTTCCCCGACTCCTGTCTTCTTTTTGGTGTGATGGAAATTGGGGCGTCGACACTTTGCGCACAGGTAACTTCCCTCTCGCATACTCGATGGCTGTCTCACTTGGCTGTCTGATGGGTTCATTGTTTTGCGTTTATGATGCACTTAAATTTAATATTTAATTTTAATGTGTTTTGCCAGCAAGTTTTTTCGTTGGGCTGGCCTTCATGGAATGGAACGTATGTTTGGCTGGCAGCCGGCAAATGTGGTCGGAAAACTTGGCTGGATTGCTGACAGATGCTCTACCGAAGTGGGAGGCAATAGGTTAACGAACTACAAACTTTTACCTGGCAGGTGAAAGGGTAGGGGTAATTATTGGTTAGTGGATTTTATAATATCAAGCCCCATTTAGCGTGAGCTCTGAACAAGGTTATTTATGTTATTAAACTACGAGAGAGCTTTATATATAAATTCCCTTATAAAGTAAACAATTTTGTGTATATTTAGAGGTAATAAGTTGGCAATATATTATTTAAACGTTTATTCTGTAACAAAAAATAGGTTTAATTGGAATAGGGGACTTAAAAGGTATAAAGATAAATTATTTAATAATAAAGTCAGCTTGCCGGGATTCCACAGAAAGTCTTAGAAATTCCTTTAAAAGGTGCAAAATAAAAACAACATTACACTGAATTTTGTAACTTAAATATTTTATTGCATTTTTAGACATCTATTTAAAGGATTTCAAAGCCTTCGAAATTTCTGCATTTCTTTTAATTTCTTTTAATTATTGTTTAAATAGTTATGTTGAATAATATCTTATTAGAATCCTTAACTTGCGATTTTAAATTGAATATAAAGGCTAGGAGATGCCCATATATTTCTCCTAGAAAAGTCAGCTTTAATCCCTCCTAGTTGAAGTCAAAGGCACTCACATAAATATTGCGACACCATTACTCGACACCTGCTCAGACAGCTCCTTGGAGTCCAAGGCCAGTGTCCTTTTCTGCTGACTCGCAGTTTGCTGCATACTTTGGGGCGCCTTTCATGGGACACGTGTACGCCCTTATTTATGGATTGCGGCCTCGTCTTCATCCAGTCTTTGTTCTCCTGTCTGTCTGCGAGGCATAATTCCAATCAACAGCTTGCATCGATAAGTACCCAACAGTTGGCCATCGAAACCCATTCCCCTGCCTTGAATAAGACTAATGAGGGTCCTCGCGGCCTAAGCTACCTGCCAAAATGGCAAAAGAGCCGAGGGAAAAGCGAAAAAGAAAGGAGCAAACATAACATTGAGTGTCTCGTAAAAATTTCAATTATCCTAAATGATTAACTTTGTTTATTACAGCCGACAAAAAAAAGAAGCCAGGGTGAACTGAGGGGGAGTTCGCCCACTCATCCACATCCTCATCCCAGTCGACCCCCACCGATGGTGGCACATCATTTATCAGTTTATGACTTGATTCTATTATTTATTGGCACTCGAATGGAAGTCGGCGGCTCACGGCTTCGTCGCAATTTCAATTATAATTATGTGCAAATCGTAAAAAATAAGAAAACGGGCGGGCGGTTTCCCCTCACGCTCTAGATAAAATCACTTAGCGGAGACGCCTCTCCGCCCACACACACGCATGAAAAGTTTATGGCTAACAAAAATCGTTAATAAATTAAGCGGAAATATATTTTCCTGCCGTGGGCCCTGTCCTTGGGGGGGGGTGGTTCGTTGCCGGCGCCCTCTGCTCCATTTCGCATTTTTAGCAAATAATGCTTTTTGGCCCTTGGTAATGGTTTTTTAATTTTAGTGTCGTTGAAATTATGGTCGAAACAATAATTTAATAAGTTAGGGTCTTCTGCTCCCGGCAAAAGAGCTCCGTGGGCAGCGTAAACAATTTTCATTTTGCCCCAACTCTAGTTCCCTTCCCCCTCTACGCCTCATATTCAGTGGCAACATTGTTATTTATATGCTCGCCCCGCCGTCGTTGTTGTTGCTCCTGTTGCGGCCAGCAGGTGGGAAAGTTATTTTCGTGGCGTCGGTGGTTTTGGGGGTGTGCCGCCCTCCCTAGCCTCCCTAGCCAGGGGCTTGTAATAGTCCTTTGTATGCGGGCGGTCTGTTGGTCCAAATTGTTTTCCACCCCGCCCCCCACTTCGCGAAAACAGGACACGCACATATAGCCAGCGGTTATTAGCCATTGAGCACACAATTGACTTTCACACAAAAGTTATTCCCCGGCAAACCTGTAGATTTAAATACACTAGCATTTTTCGGAATTCCCACTTAAAGAGATTTTTAGTTGTTGAATTTGCTTGGAGAGAGCTTAAACTTAAGCTAAACTAATTATAGTAGAAACAAAAATTAAATTAAATATGATTGGATTAGGGTTTTAGATTAGTTTTTTTATTGCTGAATTTGGCCGTAGTGCCAGAGCTTACTTTTAAACTAAACTATTCATAGTGGAAACAAAAAACTTATTTAAATATGCTTAGGTTAGGTGTAGACCTTTGTAGGTATATTGTAATCCTATGTGATCTCGGGACTTTAATAATCTTACGCTTATGGGTGCCAATTCGAAGAGATTCCTCAGGAATGGAAGTTTTATTCTATATCTGAAGAGTGGAATACATCACATCGTGAGGTTCCGTGCGGCTGAGTTTATTAAGAAATTCGACAATGTACTACGTCTGTAGAGTATTTAAATTAATAAAATAAGTCAGCATCTGAACATAGTTTTTATCTAGAGAACATTTAACTCCTAGTGCTTAAATCAGAACAAAATTATAATATTTAAGGCGTGCTGGTAGACAATCGGATTGTGTGATTTTCTAAAAAATGTGTCACTATTAACCCTTAAACTTTTTTAAAAAAGTGTCTAAAAACAAAGCTATGAAATGAGTTAAAGTAAAAAAGGCAATTTATACTGAATTTGGTTTCTCAAATATTCCATTGCATTCTTTTAAACACCTTTAAAGTGGTTTCTATAACACCCCCGAAAATTATTATATTTTTATAGTTTTAATGTTTTTAAAATAAGTTACAGATAAGTATAATTAAATTTAAGCATGATCCAAGTGTTTTCTTTCGGCCTAAATATCCTCATAAACTCTGAATCCTTTGCTTCCTTCAGCTCACTTAGGTATTCATATATCATCCTGGCATCCAGTCCATAATCGAGCTAATCAAATGCAATTTGTTCTAGTTACTTTCTGGCACGGCGACCGCCCTTCGATCCGGCGAAAGCCGCTCTCGACCCCTGAGAATGGTCTGAATTTGAACCCGAGAGGAAGCCCAGCATCAAAGAGTGGAGCTTACGCAGTGGCAAGCAACTTTATGACTTGATTTTTTATTATATGTAATTTCATATTTTATGTTGGGCTATGCTGGCCTGGCCAGAAGGCTAGCAAGCTATTTTTTGCATACATTTTTCGGCATTATACTTTATGTTTTTTTACGATTTTGTTTTTATTCGCTTTGGGGTCGGGTGGGCAAGCGAATGCCAGTGAAACGATGACAAGCCCCATGCCACATGCCATGTATTTTGTCTAGGTATTCTAACATTTTTGGTTGTAAGAAAAACAGAAAAAGACCAAAAACAGCAACATAAAACCAACTTCAAGGCAGGACACAAAAGCGGCAGAGGCTACAGCAACACACACACATGCAGAAACATAACCAATTTGTGTCATCATAATTGTAATTCGTCGTAGTCCTTTTCCACACATGTAGCTGTCTCGCTCTCAGCAGGATGCGGCTGTCAACTCCTTTTGCCTGCCAGCTGTATGGCAACATTTCCAGCATATTTTACTCGGCTTCAGATACAAAACATATGCATGCCGACATTTTAAAGAGATTTTTATGGTTTAAGGCCCGCCTGCCTGCCTGATTGCTCAAAGGGTAAGGCCGACGGGGCAAGCGGACATGCCCTCAATTAATTTTGTGAAATTAATTTGGTTAAATGAAACTTGGCCGTAATTCCCGTGAAAAATGCCTGGCATTTGCCTTTAGACAAAAGTTCAACTGAAAGAAGGTTAAAAAGAAACTGAAGCCCGAAAAGGTAAAGGTATCGGGAGGACCTTTGCGGGCAATCAGCCGGAAAAGTGGTCCTTATACTCTAAGTCAATGTGTACAAAATTGAAAGTAAATAGGCATGAGAAAACGGGCTGAGGTTTGAGTTAGATAATTATTAACTAAATATATAATACATTGATGTAACTGCATATACTCTTCACTGAATGTTCAGCTTAAGAATTAAATTTTAAATACTAATACCTTTACTTTGATTTATTTATTATATTGTATTATATGCTAACATATTATTTTTAAATGTTTATTTAAATTAAGAGTATATCCTTCTTCGAGCTCAAAACAATGCCTATTACCCTTGTGTTTATGATTGCCTTAGAAGTATTTCCCCCGCTGGCATTGGCCAAATAATCGCCGATGCCACACAAAAGTATTTAGGAAGTAATAAAATGTTTGATAAAGAGTTTCGTGGCTTCAGCTTCGAGTCAAAAGAAAATTAATAATAAAAAGGACAACTATGTGGCATTCAAACCGAAATAAAAAACCCAATGAAATCCGCCACAAAAGAACAAAAAGATGTACAGCCAGTGGAATAGAGGAGGAGATAAAAGGACGACCAATAGCCAATAATGATGGCAAAGTCAGGCTGCATGAAACAATCAGTGAGGCTGGAGCAAGGAGCAGGAGCAGGAGCAGGATCCGCAGCCAGGAGCCGGCCACGAGGCTAATGGGCAAGAACGAGTGAGAGAGGAACTCATAGCCAGGCAATCAGCGCATAAGCACGCCCTGTAATCAAGCGTGGCGCCCCAGCCAGTGACCCCCACGGACCCTTCTCCGCTCCCAGTTCCCAGCTCCCAGCTCCCAGGCCCAGCGTAGCGAACTGAAAAGTTTTGTAATTAAAATTGAAAAAAATAAAAGAAACCCAACGAAGGCGAAGCGGAAGAACGAGTGAAGAATGCTTTTCCGCTATTTTTGGTTTCCCAGCAAATGTATGTTTGTGTGTCCAAGGAACGCACGTGCTCCTTAAATATCTCCAAAGGATCAGGCTTGTAGAATATATAGAATGCAGCATATATGTTTATCATTTTGAGGCTATGCAACCTTGCCTACATTGAACTTAATCGTTTTTAATTTGCAAATATTGTATATATAATTATATATTTAAAAAAAGGTTAATCATTAATTAATTATGAATTAATGAATTTATTATTTATTTTTGGTTTCCCAGCAAATGTGTGTTTGTGTGTCCAATAAACGCACGTGCTCCTTAAATATCTCCAAAGGATCAGGCTTGTAGAATATATAGAATGCGACATATATTACTATCAAGCATCCATCCCTACATTGAACTTAATCGTTTTTAATTTGCAAATATTTTAAATATAATTATATATTTAGAAAGCGTAAAACAAATCAGCTTATTTATTATATATTTTTGGGTTCCCAGCAAATGTGTGTTTGTGTTTCCAAGGAACGCACGTGCTCCTTAAATATTTCCAAAGGATCAGGCTTGTAGAATATATAGAATGCAGCATACATTTCTATCCAGCATCCATCCCTACATTAAACTTATTCGTTTTTAGCTTGCAAATATTGTAAATATTTTTATATTTATACAAATCAATTAATTAAAATAGTAATAATTATTTCATCAGAACGGCAAACACAACAAGTTCAAAACCTTTACATCCTCATTTAAAGATCGCAAACAAATCACAGGAAAATGCGATGGAAGTTACGCAGTGTTAACCGCTTTTTGCATAAAGGACATTTGCGGGAACTGCGTATGGCGGCCTGAATGCACTCCTTGCAGAAGACATGTCCGCACTTGGTGGACACCGGCTCCCGCTGGCGCACGCACTCAAAGCAAATTGGACACTTGTAATATTCCCCATTCGGAGGCTTCAGAGGCGCGGGGCATAGGCGTTTTTCTGGCAGGCCCTCGAATATGGGCACTGCTGCGCGACGTTTATTTGGCGTATCTATTGGGCTCAGATCGATCATCGCGTCGGGAGCTGGGTTCCGGGTAGGCGGAGCCGGAGGTGTTACCACCAAGTGGGATAGGTCGACAACAGCCACCAGAGGTTCGCCTTCTCCTTCATCGGTGCTTGCACTGCAGTTGACTGTGTCCATTGTGCACGGATCGGCGGTATTAGTTTTGTATTGTATCTAGAGCTGTCGGTGGAGGGAGAGATGGAACTTGAGTTCTGGAGCCTGAGGTCTCTGAAGCCTTCGAGTTCTTACATAAATATCTCCAGTTATTTTCTCTATCAATCCAATTCTCTAGGCTGCTGTTTCGGGTTTGATGTGAAATGGAAAGGTTGTCTTTCATTTATCGTAAATATAGTCTACCATTTATCGTCAGAGTTGTCAGTTATCAATGGGATATAGATGGTAAGCCTACAAAACCACACTAGAAACTAATGCAGAAATGCTTCGGACTCCACCTATTTTTGCGTTGATGATGGGGTGGTATTTCATTTCAAGTTGCTCTGATTTTTACATTTTTTGTCATCGGTATATATAATTATTTACTCGTTTCTTAGTGCTGGAACTTCTGACTTGGTTATTTTCGGAAGTTAACCGAGAGTTTAAATGTCTATATTATAAACTGGCCTTAAAGGCCAACTAAAGGCAGAAATCTTTTATATATTACTTAGTAAGTAGCTTAAGTTCCGGTGGTCTCAATGACGTTCCTATCGAAATTTCACATTTTAAATAATTAAATTAAGAGGTTTTACAACTAAGCCCCTTATTTTAAATTCCTTAAATAAGTAATTTTATAGGTATTTTGAACAGATTGTTTCGTTCCACCTCTAGAACGGCAACCCTAGCAATCAAATGTTAAAAAACGATAAATTTATCGCCCAACTTCGATAGTAATAAGTACGTCTATCGCACTTGACAAAACTTAGGTTATTCTTTACTAAAGGAAATATTTAACTGCTTGATTTGAGGTGGGCACAGCAAAGTATAATTTAAAAAATAAATACAAACTAGATTGATCTTCTGATGGTGATATATAAGCATTAATATATCACTAAGTTAATTTTTTTTTTTCACATTACATTTGATTGTATGTTAAAAATTGTAGTAAGTTTTCAAAACGCATAGAGTTTTAAATTTTAATTTAATATTGACATTGTAAGTAAGTTCGTAAACGAAATGATAGGAGTTTTAGGTACACAACATCTAATGAAGGTATGCTATAATTATATCTCTGTATATATTATATACAACTTTCCAAACTATGTATATCATAAGGCTAACTTGTATTTTAAGGTTATCATTACTATTTTTTGCCTTATTAGCGACCTACAGCTATACTAGCTATCTGGGTTAAGCTATTGTTGGTAGAAATCAGTTACCAGGAGTAACCAGTTAATTGGCTTACACTTGTTGGAGATTTTGAAAGCCAAAAGTCACATCAACCTAGAAAACAATAAATAAGTCTTTGATTGGAAACTGTCAGAGATCTGGCGGCCTGGTGCCGAGGCACTTAAGCATATCAATCATACGCAGTGTGGGCCGGGAGTGATAAGTTTTGATATTAGCTCGCAATTAACATTAATTTGTGTGATAAATGCACAAAATCAATTACTGGCCAAAACCTAACGTTCATATTGACAGATGACACATATTAGCAGTTATGCGCAATTCATTAAATATGCATTTGTTTCAATTATGTGCCAAGTACTTCGTACCACATATATATATATATATTTATATGCCTGTGCCTGTGCTTGTGTGGAGAAAAATCTTTAAGCTCAGCCTCGAGCAAGCGCTCAGAAAGTTATTTTCATGCTAATTACGAACGCCGCAGACAGAGCAAAAATCGCTGAGATACTGGCACAAGGAGAGACATACACACTTATGTGGCCACTCGCAAGACAGTTGAAGTTGCAGGCACTTAGGGCATTTAAATTTTCAAGTTTTAATGCAAAACACACATACCCATGCACGTCGAACACCCAGGCTGCCTGAAATACATGCAAATGCAGGAGGCCTGCATATATGAGACGCAAATTAACTTATGGCAACGTCGTCTTCGCTTCCATCATCATCATCATCATCATCACCGTCGTCATCATCATGCCCATTGTTGTCGTTGGTTGCCGCTGACAACGCTGGATAATACCTAAGGTATACAAGTACCTGGGCCTGGGGCGTGGGCGGTGAGGTGAGCTGAGCTGACACAGTTGTCGTCGTTTCCAAATGTCTTGACGAGGCTGCCAAAGTGGAGAGAATGGACGAATCCAAAATAGGTTTAAGGTGCAGCTATGGATGCTCTTTCAATCCATTCAGTTGAACTGAAATTAATTAATTTTGGGCTTACAGCTGTCTATAAACATAAAAGTCTCTACTGGCATAGCTTATACCTTTTTTATTTGTCAAGAAATTACAGTTTTTTATTTTTCTAAGGGCTTTTTTCAAAAGAATAAAACGAGCAATTTATAGTTCCGTTAAGTCTAATATTTGACATGCTTTTCAGCTTTCAACTGGCATCAAAGTTGGTGTGGCAAAAGCATTTTTACATGCTCACGGGCGTCTCAGTAAAAGTTGTGGCAATTTCAACGAAAGTGCGCGCATGCAACTCACTTTTTGCCTTGTTTTCGTTCTTAATTAATAATTAAGAAATAAGCACAAGGAGCGAGGGGCTGAGGCAGCAGGAGTAGAGAATGGCGAACAGTGAGGCAATGGCAGGAATTTCATTGTTGGCCCTCTACCCGCTGATTAATCAGGTATATATATTTATGTAATAGAATAGAGGGATTAGGGAATAGAAAAAGGGATAATAGTGAGAGTGATTAATTTATAACTTGTCTTAATTATTTTTAATCCTATTAAAGGTAATTCCAAATATTTGTTGTGTCAATAAACCTGTCCTTAGGCGGCATAAGCCTGCTTAACTTACTAAAACCAGTATCCTTACGTATGAGTAATGTATTTACCGGGTATCTCACCGTCGAGACTTTGGTATGCAGCATTACCTCGATTTTGTTGTCGAGTGTGTTACAACTAGCGAGGTTTAATTAGCCGGTTTTGAGGCCTTAAAGCGCAGCCAAGGCAACTACCGAGTGCAATTGCAATGGCAAACCGTCTTAATGGCAATGCCAATGGCTATCTAATTGCTAAGCCCAGGCTTGGGCCTTCCACCAGAGACGAAACCCTGCATGCCTTCCGCCGCCGATTCATTTGAGGTTTGCCATTCTTTTCTGGTTTCGCCTTTCCATTCGATTCAATAAAATGCAAAATAACCAATGATCGAGAGCCGGGGCGAAAACGAAATGAAATGCAGTGAAAAACCTCATAAAAATGTAAAAATCCCGGCTTCGCGCAGCACTTAAAAATCAAACCGCAGAGTGTGAGGCCGGGACTCCAATACATAGCCGATACGAGCTCGTGGCAGGGTGGGCGACAGTGAGAGCGAGATGGCAGCCAACGCACTTCCGGTTTAATTAAACGGAAACTGATTTAATTGCATATTTGATGAGCTACGAAGGCCTCCCCCCTCCGCCGAACTAGTGGTTCCAGTAATCCTCCCACCAGGACCCACGGCCTCCTCCATCTGCTGTTGCCTTAGCGCTCTTAGTTATGCAACAGAGTAGCAAATACAGAACTCAACCGCCCAGTCTACACAGAGACAAATAATCTAATAGTAATAAGAGGCTTCTAAAACTACGTTTAAGTAAGTAAATATTCTAAGAAGTTTTCGACTTGTTTAATTTCTTCTTAAATTCGATGTTTAATTACAAGACTTTGCTTTAATATATTTGGATAAGTATTTAGCAAAATATACAAAATATACTTACCTTTAAAGAAAGGTTTTATTTAAACTATTTATATAACACACACACTCAGGTAATAATTCATTGTACGACTTAATTTAGTTCAAGAAAGATAACTTATTTTCTAAAATAAAGCATTTTGAATTTAGTTAGAGGAATTTAATAAAATGACACTATAATTTTCTTGACTAGGTTGTACTAAAAATATTTATATTTTATTTTATTTCTTTTTAAATCGAATTAATAATAATAATAATAACTTAAATTTTTATTGAAGCACACAAACATTTTTATATTTTTAGACTTTATATATTTTTATAAGTTACTGGTTATTGTCTCAGTGCACTCATTCAGTTTCTCGGCGCGCTTCCTCCCTGCCCTGTCGGAATGCGAAAAAGATTCTGGCGCCTTGTCATAGGCAACTTGATGCTTTGAGAGCTTAGCATAAATTGTGATGAATACTAAAAAGGCATTTTATTTATGCCTCACTTAATTACACACACAAAGCGGGGGGAATGGGAGATGGAGAGTGGGGGATAAGAAGATAGAACATCAGAAAGAGGAGCTGGGAAAATCTGCACCAATGTCCTTGTCACCTAAGCGTGATAAATAAATAAAATGTTCTTGCTATTTTCACAGGCCACCAAAGGACATCTTTGTCCTGGCTAAACAAGTGTTCCCAGGCCGGAAGGTTTATGCGTTGACTTTCATTCAAAAGATCTCAATGAAGATCTAGTGATTTTAATAATGCGGTATATGAAAGAAATAATATTTATTGCTATTTTGGAGAGCACTCTATTATTTGTCTGCTCATTATATACTTATATTAATAGGGCTTACATCAACAGGAATATTGAAAAAATTGGCACCTAATATGATAATGAAAACCAATAATCTTATTATAATGCTATAATAATACAAATATAATTAATTGATTCCATTGATAAAAAATACTAATTAAAATGGCTTTACACATATTTTTTCTATATTTGCTATATTTTAACCCATAATTCCACATTAATTGTTACTCAAAAAGTATATTAAAGAGAAATAATGTAGAACCTTCATTCTGATGTTTAAATTCTCATTAAATCCATGCCCTTTCAGTCGAATTAAAAGCCCTCGTTGCCATAAACGTAGTTTGTCTGTCTTGAAAGTCTCCCTTTATATCTTTTTTTCCTTCAGCCTCCTGGTTAATTTTTATTATTTCCTCTTCGCGCCACAGCCACTGAAATTGGTATTGGACTATCGCTGTCCTTCGCGGTGGAACGGGCTCCTCTTCTCCATTTCTCGCCGGCATCCTGGACCGCTTTTAATTTAATGTGCGCGTTTTTATGAACATGTTAATTTGATATTCAATAAAGTTGGTTTGATTTTCGGCTTTTAATGGATTCTCGCATTTAATGACATGGCGGTTGGGCGCCTCGCAGTTTCCTTCCCCAGTTCCGTCGCTCTCAGTTTTAATGCTTGTCACTTTCGCAACGCTTCGCTGGCGATGGCCAAGGATTCCTGAGTCCGGAGTCCGGAGTCCGAAGTAAGGAGTCCTCCTCCTCTGTCCCTGGGGCTTGGGGTGTGAATTGCTGCACAGCTTGTTGGATTTCTGATTTGTCTGTGGTTTGGGCTTTGCTTTCCAGTTCCGGGGGCGGATGGTTTTATTAAAAACTATAAATGAGAATGAGTTGAATGTGCTATCTTGCAAGATTTTTTAATACGATTAAGATGACTTTACGAAAGGGCCTTATTGAATGAATATTGAGCTACACTTTGATGAGCTGATTCGATTATAACATATTAATAAAAATGATCTGCATATCGTTCGAATATTTCTTTATAATGTAAAAATTTCAGGAAAGGGAATGAAAGAACCGATCATTTGCTATTTTCTTTTGCGCTATTGCACTCTTCAGACCAACTGCTTTTCGAAAAGATCTTATACATATGAATGTATGCGTGTGTCGCGACTGACTCCTATCTCTCTCTCGCTCCCTCTTCGACGCTTTGCCCGCAATGTAAATACAAATGTAAGAGAGTGTTTCTTTTTAGCAGCACTCTACCAGAGCTTCTAATATATGCTCTCCGATCCACAAAATAAACAAAAAACCGGTATTTAAGGATTCTTTGCCTTTAATCTGAAAAGCTGAACCGAAAGCATTTATGGGTTGTACGAGATATGGTATTTATCATGTAATTAGGCCATTTATTATTAACAAATATCGTGCAGGTTAGAGATATTTATTCGAATCTTTGCTCTGAACGAATGCAATAAAAACTTGAGCTTGATTTGCCTGAATGCTAAGTAAATTCAGCAATTCGCTGCAAACGTGATCGCCGAAAACTGCAGCATTCAAAACTATTTCATTTCGGAAATTTCTCAGGTGTATAGAGCCAATTTCATGGCCATCGTAAAGCAGCGTGCCAGGTGGCTAAGTCCTATAACTCCTTTGAGTTAACAGCCTCTTTAGCTGCTAACGATTTTTACGATTTGAATGCACATTATCGAGTAATTATGTGGCATCAAAGGGTGTTGTCCATGAATAGCTGAGGAGCTTCGCCGACTCAAAAGTCCACTCAGTATGCACTCGCTTATTTTATGAACACTCAAGAGCGCTAACACACAACGTTAACAGACTCATTAACTGCTGAACAAAGCAAATATAATTTGTAGACCAATAAAGTCCGCCGCCACCCACCGGCCAGGTCCTAAATGGGGTGCACCATGACAGGAGGATGGGGAAGCAGCGGGCGATGGACTCCAGGCATGCGGAAGCCACAAAACACACAAAGAAAGTGGAAGCGAACCCCCAGCTAGACAAGGAAACCAGCCAACGATGAATGAACGGGGAGCGAATGAATGGTAGCAAATGGAAAGAATCCTTTTATTACTTTGGCGCGGCAACAGATTTCGAAGGCACAAAAATGAATTTAGCATAAATGAAACATTTTTACGAGCTGCCATTATGGCCAAAGCAACATGACAACAATAAAAACACAACAAAAAAACAAAAAAAAAACTGAATAAAATAAACAGAAAGAGAAAAGAGACGGAAATGTATTTGAAAAAGAGACCGAGAACTTAAATACTCTTGAAAGCAACACACTTTAATTACTAGTTGGTTCTTGATATTCAAAATATATTAAATATATAGTTAATTGTCAAGGTTTGTTGCCGGAAACATTTCATTTATGAGTTATATTAAATTTAAAACAATTCTTTATTTTGTTTTTATAATACTAGCTTCTTTTTCTTAAACAATTGTAACAAAGACTCTTTCATTGCGTAGAGTACAAAATGCCTATGGGACAGACAATCATACACCGACCGAAGGGGACTGAGAGAACAAAAATAAATATTTGACTAGCCCCCAAATAAAATAGAGTTAGGGGGCAGGTAGACGTCTGTGTGGGGATTGTAATGAACGAAATATGTGCCCAGTGCAAGTTGAAGTTTATGTATGCGCAATCCGTGATATACCCACCCATATGTATATACAGTGTGTGTATATAACCATGTTGGAGACAGCGCTGGAGACACGCAGTTGAGTCAGATAGGTCTGGGCAATAAAAAACATCATCGAAGCCATTTGTCAAAAGACAACACGGCCGAGAGGGGGTGCGATGAGATGAACGAGGACGAAAACGAGAACGGAGACGTTCAGCATTTCGTATTCATTGCCAAAAATCACAATAACAGTGCCGCGGCCTTCGTTCTCTCGTCGGCATTTTATAGCACTCGAAGTGCTCACACCTCCCAGAAATTACCACCCACCGCCCGCCGGCCGACGCCCGATGCCACTCCGCCCACATTGTAACAACGCCGCGAAGTAGGCAACGGCAGTGGCACTGGACAGACTCCCGAGCTAACTTCTGTCCAAACACGCGTGTCTACAAAATGCGTTTGGGCCGGGGCCACGGACTCTGGACTACCGGCCACGGACCACGGACCACGGACCAAGGCCTGCGGACTCCGGACTCCAGACTGTGGGCCTCAGACCCGGGACGGGATACAGAGACGGAGCTCGGGACAATTTTAAAGAGTGCTTGGAACTGTGCGAGAAAAACGCATAAATAATCTTGTTGCTCACGGCTGTTGAAATGGCGTGAAATAATAAAAGAGACGTGAAAGCAATAGCCGACCCCGGCAACGGACGTGTAGGCCAGTGCTGCCAACTAAAAAGGATAAATCAAACCGTCAGAAAAGCTCTTCTTTTGATCACAAAAGTTTCAGATTAAGTAAGGTTTATTTTAGTTGCTAATTTTATTTCCGCTTTCAAAGAAATTAGCCCGAATCGGAAGTAATATAATTTGTAATTGGAGTATATTTTAATTTATTTGGTTTAATTTAAGGCGGCTTAGTCAGCTTAGTTTTGAAAATTGAACAAGAGTAGTTATAAGTATATTCAATTAGTTTGAATAGCTTGGTTAGCAGAGTAATGAATTAATGATATTTGTACCAAATACAAATTCAATACAAGTAATTGGTTTAAAAATATGTTGGGTTTAAAAATATATTGGTTAAGAAATATATTGCGAAATTTATATTAAAAAATTTCAACTAATTTTGCAAAGGCTTAATTTAATTTTATTATTTCATAAAAATTTAAAAGAAATAGTATTAATGAATATTTGTTTTAGAGTAAAAAGAGTGTAAAAAAAGTTTTCTAATCGATTTCGAAATGCAAAAGGATTATTATTATTTTATTTCTTTAAACAGGATTTTTGTGATGAAATTAAATCATTTTAAGAGATTATATTATATTTTATTAAATTACCTGACCAGGTAATGGACCCAAAGATATAATAATGTAGTAATAATAATGATAATATAATAGTAATAATAATAATAATAATGCAGTAATAATAATAATATATTTAAAATTGTAAGAATGTTATAAACACAAAACAATCACAGTATTATAAATATTTTAACTTGATTAATAGTCAAAATGATCTTAGATAAATAATGGGATATAATCTTTTGAATTAAATCGAGAAAAACAAGCATATTGTCAATAAAAATTAGTCATATTTAAAAATAAGCAAAATTATGATCATTTTAAAACATTTCAAGGATTTAAAACTAAGATTTTTAATATAAACATCCAAGAATCCTTGGAAACACACTCTCAAGGATCTGTGGAGAAGAAAAGCCGAATTCACAACTCCGATGGCAGCGAGTAGCAATCGCAATCGCAATGGCAAGAGCATTGGCAATGGCAATAGCAACATCCATGGAGGGCTTCGCATGGCCAGGAGCTTGTTGAGTTTTGTTCTTGAAGCCGCTGTTGTAGTTGTAGTTGTTTTTGTTGCTTGCTGCTGCCACTGTAGTTATTGGTGTTGCCGTAACGGTTACCGTTAGTATCCTGCCGCTGGCCATCGTCGAATCGCGATTTTTAGTGGGCAACGGTTGCGATTTTCCTGTACAGTATTAAGTGTGAGCGCAGATTACGTATACGCAGCGTGAGCGGGAGCCTAGAGACATGGAAACTATCATAAGTTGAAGTGAAGACTTTGTTAGGAGCTCTTTAACTTGACAAAATATAAATATAAATATAAATATAATCAATTTATTATTAAAAAGGATTTACAGATACACTTAGAGATAAAGCTTGGGTATGAGTAAATTCTAAGTTCAGCATACGATGGAACATTAGCTTAAATCAGAGTAATATTAGGAAGCTTAGATGCCTTAAAATATAGATACATATATGTAAATCCTAGGCTTCTAACGTTTTCTTACATTAATATAGAAACATGTTTAAAGACCCCTGTTTACTTAACTAAATTACAGACCGAAAATGATCCTTATTATCAACGGAGTTGCGCAGATTTATTTTCGGAAAACTCATTGGGGACTCGCGACAATTTGGCAAAGAATAAGACCACCGAGCAACCTTATTTTCCATCCAACCAGATTTTCCATCACATAGTATAAGCTCTGTCAGCGGAAGCCTTCCAGTTGATTTATGTATCCATTGTTCCGAGGCTACGAGTCCGCATAGATAAACGTGGTCCGGGTGTATTCAAGCAATTTATGAAATCCCCGACCCGGGGCTGAAATTCAGAACCCACTCGCCGGATGGCGGCAGCCACAAGGAGCCATTCAATGTCCAGCGGGATTAGAGACAAATTAAAATTGTAATATTTTATTTATGTGCGTTGTGGCTGGAGCTGCTTACGACAGCAGGAATAACCACCTCAAACCGAAGCTGGAATTGCGGCACGTTGTCCTTTTTGGTCCTTGGCTTGGCCTTGGGTATTACGGGTTAATTTGTGTGTTTATTGCAGTTGGCCAAGTTTTTGGTGCTGGGACTTTTGGACCATCTTTGGGGAGAGCACAGACACTTGAACGTATTTACACGCGATATGCCAACAACAAGTGGAGCAAAAGCAACAATAGCAACAACATCAACAACAACAACAATAAAAGAAGCTGAAGCAGAGATGGCAAACGGCAAATGCCGAACGGCAAAACGAAATATTGTAGACTATTTAAAAAATTTATGTGCGGATGTTTTGCCGTCGGGATATTTCCGGTTTATGATGATTATGTTTTGTGTGCGCTTCCTCTGCTTCCTCCTGGCATCCACCGTCCCGTCCCCAGCGCTTTTATTTTCGTTTATTTTTAACAAGCGGATTACTTGGCGCCACCCCCTCGGTTTTCCCTCCTTTCTTTTTGGGAGGGTCCTCGCCTCGCCTCACTCCTTCAGCGCATTCCTCTTCTGGCTCTTTGTTTGCTCTGCCGCCGCCCCGCCAACCCGTCAAGCTTCCATCCCATTCATCGCGCATAATAATAAACATAATTTGGTTTATTCTTTATTTTCTGCTCACTTTTTTATGTATATATATGTATAGATATTCGCCTAGCCAGTAAATTGTTGCGTGTGCATTTTAATTATTGTTTTGCAACTGTTTTTTATGTTTATTGGTTACTTTCAGCTGAGTTTCCCTTCTCTTTGTTTGATTTGAACGATAAAATTCTTTTGCCCATTTCGGAGCTGGTTTTTGCCACCACATATACCAAGTAATTTATGTCTTTCAATGGCAGTAAGTGGATAATTTAAGGTTATATAGTTATTACCATTTTTAAGTTACACAGGAATAGCAGGGAGTTGCATATTTGGTTAATATGTGGTTCAGCTGAAATTGATATTATTAATAAGGTTAAGTGGAGAACAAAATTCTGGAAATATTTTAAAATTGAATATTGCACCTTTTGTTTAAATATTAGAAGCTTAGTTAAGGGAGTCAGACTCCATCTAAGGATTGGAACTATTTAATTACATCCTTACATCTTTTAAAAAGAACGAGAATGCCAAAATCCCTGGTGTCAATGGAAACTTAACGAGAAAAAGTAAGGCTTCTAATATCTTTTTCTCTAATTCAATATTTAAAATAAAAAATTAGTGTATTATTATTACTTCTAGGTAGATTATACTAATAATTGAATAGTTTCGACTTTATAAAATGGTTTTCAGTTTTGAAAAAATGCAGTATTAATGAAATAGTGTTTAGTTAAGGTTGCCAATATAATATTAATAATAATATAATATAATAATATTAGTATAAGCAAGTAAAGCCGGAAATATTAATATAATACTTATAATATAATACTTATTAGAATATTTCGCTTATACATCAATGGGATAAATAATTTTCGACTCCATTAACATCTCTTGGTTTAACATTTAAAGAAAATATATCCTCCTTTGGGCTTCCTAACCCCATATCCCTTCTCAAAGGCCTGACAACGACAAATTATATGTCGCGCCAACGAAAATAAAATGAAGCAAGTGGAAATTAATTTGCCTGGCAACCACACCAAAAACACACAAAAATAAAGGGGGGAACAAGGAGATACCAATAACAAGAGCTGGAACACAAAAGCCAACACAGATGGGAGCGGGCTTGCTGGGTGGAGTTGGGAATTATTTTTATTTCTTTATACAAAAGGCGACATCGTCTGGCTTTTATTACGCCCGGTCATTCGCTGCTGGCGACGATGGTAGTCCTGGTGGTGGCGGTATTTGGCTGTGGTGTAGGGCTTGGTCAATGGCCAGCAGCCACAAAAAGTAATCTCTGAGCATAAACGCATATCCTGGGCTGCAATTATGCCAAATGTTGAGCATAATGCCACCGCAATTTTCATTACCGCACACGACATGTGTGTGTGTGTGTGTGTGTGTGCCGGTCGCACCGAAAAATAAATGCTAAATTTTGATACACATTTCGTTGGCGGTGTTAAGCTCTGAAACGCTTATTAGGCCAGTCCGGCCACACAGCAAAAACAACTGGGGAGTTCAGTCCAGTTCAGCGGGCGAAAAAAAAAACAATAACTGGGCCTTAACCCAACAATGACTGAGCCGCCGCCTCCGCCACCGCCGCCGCTGCCGCCGCTGCTGCTGTTGCTGCATGTACGCCTCATAAAAGTCTAATTAATTAAAATCGTGCCCGAGCAGCCAGCGGCAATCCCAGAGCCAATGTACCAGCCTCAGCGGCAACCTCGGCGTCAACGCTGCGTATGCGTAATGCGCTCTGGGACTTTGGCCAGGATGGCTGGCTGACTGGTTGGCAGGCGCTAATTAAAAGCTTGCCGCATAACTTTTCTAACCAAAAACAAAAAAAAAAAAGAATGTATAAGACTCATAGGAAAATGAAAATTACAGGCTTTATCGATGCGACGAATCGGATATGCTCTGTAATTGAATTTTGTGGCAGGCTATGACATGAGTTGGCTAATAAAATGGGTCTTTGTAGGTCTTTTTGAAGTCTTAACGAAGCTCAATGTAAGTTAAACTGACACTTAGGAGTAAAATATATAATATTTATTCAATAAAGAATCAAATAACCATTTTTAATATTTTTTTCCCCTTTACTAAGCAGGAAAATAATATTTTGTTGAGGGTTTTAAATTACAAAAAGTATATGCGAGTTCTATAATAATTAACCTAATATAAGCAGCTTAGTGTGGGTAGAATAAATGTTTACTTTAAAAATATATAGGAACAGGAAAAATACAAGCTTTATCATTTAATTCTTAGGCTTATATAAACGAACTACATATTAAGTGACTTATTCCTAAATTTCTATAAATCTCTAATTTAATTACTCTTTTAAAAAAATATGACGTTAGATTTTTATTATAATATATAAAAAAGTGAATATTTTAAATTTATATCGATTTTGATAATTATATAAAGATCTGTTCTGTTTCTTGTAATATTTAAAGTTCTCCACATCTTGAAGTGTATACAACTAGGCCCATAGTCCTTCGTTTAGCTTGAGAAACGGAAGGAAGGACGACCAGCAGCTCACGTGTTATAAAGTTAATCAGCCCAGGATATGTTAGTTCCTGCCCCTACATTAGTTCCTGTTGTCTCCCCTCAACCCCCCCAGAGACTTGGTCGCAGTGAAGAAAATCACTTTTAATAAACTTCTTTCCTACTATTGATGATTTTTATTGCGTGAGGTTTTCACGAGCTCAGTGCGGGATGTTAATTAGATTTTATTATGCGTGTGTCTGTGGGCGTTTGCCCTTTGTGCGCTTATGTCGGGGGCCAGATAATGCCAGCGGGGATTATGGCTTATTAAAAGGCTTATGAAAGTCAAAAGAAAGTTTACTTAATTTCAGTTAGTTAAGCGCCAATGAAAGCCGCCCACTTGAGTATTGGCCAAGAGCGGCAGCCACAGCAGCAGCGCCAGCGAAGTTCCCTTGGCGTCTTTGCCAAATGGCCAATAAAATTGGCCTGGCTTGGGTCAACTCTCCCCTCCACTCCATCCCGCTATGCGCGGCGGGGCTTTGGCAATTTTACAAGAATTTTTGGATTAGACTCCGCGCCAGTTTATGGCCGGCATATAAATTCAAATGTTGCATACATAAAATCAAATAAAAATCTGCAATAAACATCAAATTGACAACACGTTGAGTGCAATTTGGTTTCTGCCAGGACTTGGACCTGTCCTAACTTATTAGTATGCCAATTTTAGGCGCACACATTTTATATATATATATATATATATATATATATATATATAT
>VNKC01003615.1:32522-95101 GCA_008042775.1 Drosophila pectinifera
TATATATATATATATATATATATATTTACTTGCTATAGGTCTATTTTATAGGGTTTTCAATTACCAGGGCCAGCTTCTAAGGGGACGTAAATAAATTTGATGAGCTGGAAATACAGTTTGCATTGGCCAGTAAGTGTCATTGACTCAATTAAAAATCACTCTTTTTAAATTAAATATTCCACTGAAATATATTTTTAATTTATTTGGCTTTAAGCTAGAATGTAATGGTATAAATATTGAAATAAACAAAAGGGAACTAGTATTTTTAATTAAACTAGAAATTAACCTTCTTAGAGCTAACTTTATCATCGAGTGCTAACCAAATATTGATGGGAACAACCTGCAATTACCATATCTTATCGGAGAACTTTACATTAGCTTGTAAACTCGGAGCGTTATCGACGGGCTTGTAATTATTTTTCCTAGAGACTCTTCTTCAGGCCCCTTTTAGGGACTGATTCCTGTAGTTGGGTCTATTTTTATGCGCGGTGCGTTCGTTACCTTGGCTATCGATGGACCGTCACAGACATAACGCTCCACTGGCTTTCAGGGGAAGCTGGCTACACTTTCAGGAACAGTTCCCAGTTGGCCGGGAGACCACAAGTTCACGTTCCTGGGGTATTTTACCCAGCAATTGTGAGCGCAATTGTGCGCACTTTTTTCATCAGCTTGTCCTGCGCATCTTAATGTCCTTTTTTCTTGCAGTATTCCCCCTTTTTTTCAATTCCCTTTAACATTTTGGTTTTTTCTCTTTTTTTTTTTTGTATAAAAAAGAGTTGAAAACATGCTGGGCACGTGCTGATTGATGTAAAATGCGTAATGAGCGCGGTTATGTTTATGGGCAAGGAAAAAAGGAAGAATAAAGGATGAAATAAAAGGAAAAGGGTTCGGATAGATAACGACTGCTGAAGTTTCTAATTAGAATATGCAGGGTGCTTAGAGGACGGGGTATTTCTTCCTTCAATTTAATTTTTTTGTTAAATATTAACTACTTGAACAAAAGGTTAAAGTTCTAGATTTATAGAAACTATAAAAATAATTTATTTTTTCATTTAATATTGAATTATCAAACCTTTTACATTTCAAGAAATGATTGAGAGAAATATTTTTTTTAGCTTCGCCTTCGGTTGCTATTCAACCGACTGATAAGATAATGCCTTATCAGGCTAATGCAAACATTTACAATGAGTAAACTTATTTCTTTTACCCTTCAAATGATTTTGGACGCCGCTTATCAATTTATAAAATTTAGCTTAAGCCAAGGCCAGGTCATAAATAGTAGATGTGCTGAGGGATTTGCTGGAAAATTTATATTTTTTACTAATATTGTAAAAATGTTTACTGTTTTATTCTACAGGTAGTTTAATTAAAATTCAAGGCTTACAATAACGGAAAAATATTCAACTTCTGTGTAATTATTTTGTAATTATTAAAATTGCTGTTAGGATATTATAGAAAATACAGAGATCTGTCTTTATTTAAAGTTCAATCACTATATACAATATACTACAATATTTTTATTACAATAAATGATAACTGATATTGAAAGATCTTTCTTGTAACACTTTCTAAAACAAAAGGTCGCTTTGTTTTATATTTACCACATTGTCATTGGAACTTATTACCAATTAGAGAGCCCATATATATATACTCTAACTTGCCCCATCATAAAATTATCTTTGAGGTCACCGTACCATGGGCACATTGAACCGATACTCAAGGTTCCGCGTGGCCAGCGCCACCAGCTTCCAGCCAAGGCAGATTACTATCAAAGCACTCAGTCCGATTCGGCCAAAGAGCACCGAGATCACATCCACGTTGTAGTACTGCATCAGGGACATCTCCTGCTCGGCGATTCGCATGTGATCCGCTCCCCTGTGCCGCAGGACATACTCCGTCCACCAGACAGCCGTCTCCATGGGCGACATGGGCTGGTCGCGGAAACGGGCGGACAACTCCAGAGCCCTCAGCTGGTAGCTGGCGGTCAGCAGGTCCTCGATGGTCGCCACCACCAGCTCCGGCTTAAGGTCCGTAATAGCCAGGGTCCGGGCCACGCCCATCTTCTCCATGCGATCGCTGTTCTGGAACTGATCGAAGAAGATCGGCAGACACAGCTGGGGAACAGCGTAGTGGATGGACTCGATGGTGCTCAGGAGACCGGCAGGGGTGATGAACAGCTTGACATTGGGGTGCCTCAGGATCTCGCGCTGCGGCAGAAAGGCTCTGGCATACACTTTCGTCAATTTATTGGCCATCCTGGGGTCATTGATCTTCCAAACCACGCGCTGTTTCAATTGCTCGAAGGCCGCCAACATTGTGGTCAGCATTCCCGGCGGCAGCCACGAGTCCAGCATTTGCAGACCCAAGGAAAAATAGATCACGCCGTGCTCCGCCTCATCCAGAAATTGCTTGAGTTCCGCCTCCAGGGGCGCCGCTGGCTCTGCCAAGTGCATGCCCCCCACCTCCACGAGATTGGGTACATTGCTCCGAACCCGTCCCAGGCTGAAGTGCTGATTGATCAGGATCAGCGAGAATCTCCGGCGCACATCATGCAGGCTGGCTGGCACGCCGGGGAAGTGCTTCCGGTATAAGTCGATTTGGCGTGGCAAGTAGATAAATCGCTCTACCAGACGCTCCTCCGTGATGAAGATCAGGTTGTACCACTTCTCCAGCAGACTCAGTCCCGGCGTATAGCCCAGGGCGGACATGGGTTCATAGACACTCGGTGCCGAGTTACCCACCAAGAAGTCAATGTTCCAAGCCGATCCGTAGGCGGCGATCCCAACCAGTGGGGCATTGAAGTGCTGCGAGAAACCATAGAGGGCATCTGTGTGCGATGCCTCTAGAATAACCATAGAGTACTGGGCACTGGCATTGCGGAGCAGCTCCTGCACCCCGGCATCCTCGAGGACGAAGCTCGAACAGTTGTAGAAATAGTCGGACACGAACTGAGCCTCCATCCACTTGTTTTTCTCCACAGCGTAGTCAGCCTCTAAGAGCACTGTGAACAAGTTTTAATCGCAGACATTTTATCAAATTTTCATATCAATAAAACAAATAATTTAGCTCTGATAAGCACTAGACTGACTTTGCGTGAAATGCGCGTTAAATGAAAACATTTGCACCTTCACAGACAGTCCGACCTAGTTTAACAAAAATAAAATTGAACTCATGCAAATCTTCAGAAATATATGGTCAAGCACGAATCACTTTAGCGAATAAATTCATTTTTCAGTTAACTAATTGTGTAATGTAATTGGTTAATTTTTATACAATTTGTACTTGTTTATTCAACTCATAGTTCATAGTAATCCAAAAGAGATCAGGTTTTGATAACACAAATATAATTAGAATTGATTTTTAGACTGAGTCTTACTCCGAAAGGTTAAAGTTCTAGATTTATAGAAACTATCAGAATAATTCATATTTTCAATTAATAATGAATGCACAAATCACTTTAGCGAATAATTTCATTTTTCAGTTAACTAATTGGTTAATGAATCCTATTTTTATACAATTTGTACTTGTTGAAATTGTTTATTCAACTCAAAGTTCATAGTAATCCAAAAGAGATCAGGTCTTGATAACACATCTCATTAGAACTGAATTTTAAACTGAGTTTAACTTCTACCGAGAAGAGTCATTACATTTTGTGAGTATATCCAGCTTGGCGACGCGAATATGATGGACTCCCTCGATTTCGGGCATCTCGGAGAGGGCCGAGATCAGGGTCACCTGGTGACCCCGCTGCACCAGACTCCTGACGTACGGAGTGATCAGCAGGTAGGACGAACCGAAGGTGTAGGAGAATATGGCCAAAATGTTCTCAGTGCTCGCCAGTTGAGGGCACAGCAGGCCGCAGAGGAGAGCCGGGAGCAGCAGACCGACGATGCCCGGGCCCCTCGTCATCTCACGCAAAACGACCGAACATGCCGCCGCCCGAAGTGTTACTGTCTCGGTCAGAGCCTGAGTACCCGGCCGGACATGCTCGAGGGGCCAATCTAATCAGCGGGCGCAGTGAGCGAAAATCCGAAAGAGTTCCAATCGCTCAATTGCTCAATCGCCGGCTCTCCACGCAGTCAGTCAGTCGAAAAGGTGCCGCTCCAGCGATATGTTCCTCCTGAGGTGCCGGCTGCTCCCACTGCTCCCGCTGCTCTGGCTGATCAGCTGGACCCACGCCGCCCGAGTCCTCGTCGTCGCCCCCTTCGAGTCCCTTTCGCAGTGCCTGCTGATGACGCCCTACATAAGGGCCCTCTCCGATCGGGGTCACCAGCTGACAGTGATCCATGCCTTCCAGCACTGCGATCCCCTCAGCAATGTGACGTATATACACATAGCGGATAATAGTAACGTCTTCTCAGGTAAGTGGAGGGGCCCTCAGCTAACAAACACGGGAAACTCAGACCTTCGCCGAGATAACACCTCGCCGTCAATTCGAATAATAATAAATACCTTGAAGATAAAGGGTTTCAGCCTGATATATTTGAAGAATAAAACTTAGTAAGGTAGCAAGAAATGGAAACATTGTTTTACTCTGCTAAACAAATATTTATTATCAATTGTATCATAAATGTTTATCTTATTTATTCCAGACATGGAAGAGTTAATGCTACCATACACTAGGACAAATAAATGGAGGGAAATGACTTCACTGACCAGAATCATGATTAGCGTATCGACGAATATGCTAAATAACTTGGAAGTTCAGAAGTTGGTCCAATCGAACACCTCCTTCGACTTGGTAGTAGTGGAACCGTCCTTCACCGATGCGCTCTATGGCTTGGCAGCCCACTTCAACGCCTCGCTGATCGGTCTGGCCACTTGCGGTGCAGATTGGAACCTGAACACCATAGTGGGTCTCGAGTCCATGGTTCTGGAGCCGATGCTTCCTATGGGAGCGAGACGAGCGCAGAGCCTTTGGGATCGCATGTATAATTGGTACTACAGCGCCGAGGAGTGGCTGCTGGTGCAGCTGGTGATCCTCCCAAAACTGCGACAGATCCACGATCACTTCTTTGGACACTTGGAGCAGAGCTTTTCTGAGATCCGCCACGGGGTAGCTTTGATACTCCTCAATCAGCACTTTAGTCTGTTTCATGCCAGGACGACTGTTCCGAGCATGATCGAGGTGGCAGGCTTCCACATCCCCAAGGAGCAGCCAAAGCTACCCGGGGATCTGCAGCGGTTTATTGATGAGGCGGAGCACGGTGTGATCTACTTCGCCTTGGGCTGGGAGGCGCAGAGCAAGGACTTGCCAGAGGGAACGAAGAAAATGCTGTTGGAGAGCTTTGCGCTGATGCCGCAGCGAGTGATCTGGAAATTTGAAGGGGAGCCACCGGTTGGAGTAAGCGATAATATCTACATAGCAGAACTATTGCCCCAGCAGGCCATCCTGGCCCATCCGAACGTGAAGCTCTTCATTAGCCACGGCGGAATACTTAGCGTCATCGAGGCAGCCTACTATGCGAAGCCGGTTCTGGGCATGCCAGCATTCTTCGATCAATTCCGGAACTTGGAGGTCTTTCTGGAGGAAGGTGCTGCCCTCCAGGTGGACATCAACAGCGTCACTGGGAAGGAGCTGAAAGAGACTGTGGATCGGCTGATAAGCGATCCAAGCTACCGGGAATCTTCGTTGACCGTATCGCAAAGATTCCGGGATCAGAGTATTCATCCCATGGATGTCGCCATTTACTGGACGGAGTACGTCCTGCGCCACGGAGGAGCAAATCATCTGAGGATCCCTCCGTCCCACGTGAAGCTGGTTGAGTACTATTCTCTGGACAACTTCCTGATGGTCGGAATCCGATTGACCCTGGTGGTGGTCAGTGTATTCTGGGTCCTCTCCAAGTGGAGATGCCTTCTCGATCATTTGACGCGACTTGCGGAGCGGTTTTGTCTCATCCACGTTATAATTAGTTACATAGTTAAAATGTTTAAATACCTTAGTTTAAAGATTAACTTTAGAAAGGTTTCGCTTTTATTGTGCCAAGAGGAGGTTTATAAGTAATTCAGCAATAATGGCATGTTCTCCGGTAATGGCTACTGAACAGTTTTTGGATTTAGTCATCTGGCAGAACGACTCTGTTTCAATCAATTAGAGTGCTTAAAAACCATAACGAACAATCCGTGGTATCCCCAAGCCAAGCGTAGTTAACGCGAAATTACATACGAGTATTTTGAATTCGATTTTAATAATTTTTATTGTTTTAGGAAGATTACAGCAGGGAAAATGAATGATAAGCGAATTGGTTGCTTTATCTAATCTTAATTACCGCTTTATTTATGGCGGTTAAAAGTGTTTTCAGGCTTATTTTTGGAAAGGCTCAACTAAGTAATTTTGCCTAGGCTCCGTCAGAATTCAGGCAATTTTAATTTTTATATTTAGTTGGGTCTTGAATTAATTAAATAAAAATATTTCTGAAAAGAATAAAAACTATAAATATGAAATGGCGCCTAACCTATCAAGAATGGGACGACATGTGATATGTAAGATAAGTAGTTGCTATGTTTAAATACATGTCTTTAAATATTAATTTACTTATATATATATATATATTTTTGTACTCCAAACAAATCAATAAAGAGTTGGATAAAGAGTTTGCTATACGTTCAGAAAGGGAGTACCCAGACAAACCTGTTCAAAGAGGCAATCTAATCTGCGGGTGCAGTGAGCGAAAATGCGAGAGAGTTCCAATCGCCGGCTCTTCACGCAGTCAGTCAGTCGAAGAGCTGCCGCTCCAGCGATATGTTCCACCTGGGTGGATGGCTGCTCCCGCTGCTCTGGCTGATCAGCTGGACCCACGCCGCCCGAGTCCTCGTCGTCGCCCCCTTCGAGTCCCATGCGCAGTGCCTGCTGATGACGCCCTACATAAGGGCCCTCTCCGATCGGGGTCACCAGCTGACGGTGATCCATGCCTTCCATCACTGCGATCCCGTCGACAATGTGACCTATATACACATAGCGGAGAATAATTACGTATATGCAGGTAAGTGAGGGGTATGACAACCTTCCGTTGATTTCGTTGCATAAACTTTGTAACTTTCTAACTGTTAATTTAACTTTGTGGTTTAATCTATCCTTTCTTAGAGTTAAATAGCTTTATACAAGAAATGTTAGCTATTTTCCTTCTCATATCCCACTCAGTTCAGTTAGAGAGAGAGAGAGAGCAAAAGAGAGAACGTTCATCAGTGGCTACGTCAGTATTGCGCTGCTTAGCTACCTATCACACTTTTCATGATGGTCTTGACTCAGTTGTATTCATTATAAGTTTTACTAAATATAAAGGCATATATTCTATAAATATATTGTAGAAAAGCCAAAGCGGTTTAACGCGCGACTAGTTGAAGCGGGTGCGAGCGAGATAGAAGGCTGCAATCCAATTATACGAGGATTGTCTAGAAACCGCTAGAGAAATTGAGCGGAACTCAAATCCTATTCCCTTAAAAATATCCACAGTGCCACAGACCTTCAATTGACTTAATATTTTCTAGCATTTTATTATATGTCTATTTACTTTATATATATATAGACTTAAAATCGCTTTTAATATTTTTTAAAAGATATAGATTTACTCTTCTAGAAAAAAATTTAGTAATAAATAAGCCTAGTAATTTTTTCGCAACTGTTTTTCTTATTCATTCTAGAAATCGAAGGGTTCATGTTACTTTCTGCGACAAGCAAGTGGAGAAAAATGACTTCCATGACGAGAATCATGCTTAACGCCTCCATGACTGTACTTAATAACTTGGAAGTCCGGAAGTTGTTCCATTCGAATACCACCTTCGACTTGGTAGTAGTGGAGCCATCCTTCACCGATGTGCTCTTTGGCTTGGCAGCCCACTTCAACGCCTCTCTGATCGGGCTGTCCACGAGTGCAGCGGATTGGAATCTGAACACTCTAGTGGGTCTCGGATCGTCCATGGTTCTGGAACCGCTGTTGCCTATGGAAGTCCGATCCGTGAAGAGTCTTTGGAACCGCATGTACAATTGGTACTACACCACCGAAGAGTGGCTGTTGATGCAGCTGGTGTACCTCCCGAAACTGCGACAGGTCCACGATCACTACTTTGGACACTTGAAGCAGAGCTTCTGGGATATCCGGCACGGCTTCTCTTTGATCTTATTAAATCAGCACTTTAGCCTGTTTCATGCCAGGACGACTGTTCCGTGCATGATCGAGGTGGCAGGGTTCCACATCCCCAAGGAGGAGCCAAAGCTACCCGGGGATCTGCAGCGGTTTATTGACGAGGCGGAGCACGGTGTGATCTACCTCTCCTTGGGTATAGAGATGAAGAGCAAGGATTTGCCGGAGGAAACGCAGAAAATGCTGTTGGAGAGCTTTAGGCTGATGCCGCAGCGAGTGATCTGGAAATTTGAAGGGGAGCCACCGATTGGAGTAGCCGATAATATATACATGGCGGAACTATTGCCCCAGCAGGCCATCCTGGCCCATCCGAACGTGAAGCTCTTCATTAGCCACGGCGGAATACTTAGCATCATCGAGGCAGCCTACTATGCGAAGCCGGTGCTGGGCATGCCAGCATTCTTCGATCAATTCCGGAACTTAGAGGTCTTTCTGGAGGAGGGTGCTGCCCTCCAGGTGGACATCAACAGCGTCACTGGGAGGGAGCTGAAAGAGGCTGTGGATCGGCTGATAAGCGATCCAAGCTACCGGGAATCTTCGTTGACCGTATCGCAAAGATTCCGGGATCAGATGATTCATCCCATGGATGTCGCCATTTACTGGACGGAGTACGTCCTGCGCCACGGGGGAGCAAATCATATGAGGATCCCTCCGTCCCTCGTGAAGTTGGTCGAGTACTATTCTGTGGACAACTTCCTGATGGTCGGAATCCGATTGACCCTGGTGGTGGTCAGTGTATTGTGGGTCCTTTCCAAGTGGAGATGCCTCCTCGATCATTTGGCGCTACTTGTAGAGCGAATTTGGCCCATCCGCTTAATGAATAGTCAAAATTTATAAGTATTTTAGTGTTCTTTTTAATTTTAAGCTGCATTTTCGATGACCAGAGTGCAACAAACCCAACGTACGTCATAAAAAAGTGCTATATAGCGACGTAGCCACTGATGAACGTTCTCTCTCTCTCTCTATGTTCGCTCTTTGACTCTCTCGCTTTTTGTGTACCTCTCTGAAAGTTAGATATGATAAAGAATATAGCTTACATTTCTTTTAATGTGGCTCAAAAACTAGCTGTGACTAAAAACATTGCAATTATCTATGAAAATGGCTGGATAGAGTGAAAAAATTACAATTTGACCACAAAACGTAATTGGTGAGTGAACAGCTGCATAGTTATAGTCTGAAAACATATACGACTGTTTTTAAATTGATTGTAATAATCTTTATTGGTTTTAGGGAGATTACAGCAGAGACCATAAAGTGCGCAGTGAAAGCAATATCTTATCTTAATTATACGCATCTTAAACATTCCGAAATAACAAAAGAAACGAGCTATGAAATCCCGTTAAAGTTGCACTAATGCTGACCATTAATCGATGCTATTTAGCTAGTCATCCTCTCAAAATCTATTAAATGCTATAAAGCATACAATTAATAATAGCAATAAGCAATTTAAATAAAATTATATTTTTAATACAATTATAATAAAATTAAAATCTGGAAAACATAAACATCTAAACAAATTTTGTAAAATATGTTTTACGAACTCATAAAGTGTTTATTGTACCCATATCATATATTTTTATATAATAAGGTAATCCAATTCAAAGAATAATGTTCGAAATTTAATTTATAGTAAAATTAACATAACAAGTGGTATATCTTTGTTTGATTTTTTAAATGATATGATCAACGGCGGATTGGGGGTAGGGTAAACATTTAACAGTTCTCTGAGCACAAAACCAGTGTTCAAAAAAACAATAGAGAGAAAAATACGGAGAGCGTAGAAAGAGAAGAAGAGTAGGGAAAGAAAAATACAGAAAAGCGTAGAAAGAGAAGAAGAGTAATGAGAGAGAAAAACAGAGAAGCGTAGAAAGAGGAGAAGAGTAATGAGAGAAAAATACAGAGAGGCATAAGAATCTGATTTCTGACTCAGTTCCAAAGAGAAACGTAGAGCCAAAGAGAGCGCCTTCCGTTAGCTCATCGCTTTCATAACAACCGAATACTGTTTGTAAACGTAAACAATCAACAAAGTTTTCAGAGGGAAGCCGGTGACGGTGTATAATATATACGTTTGTGCAAACACTTAAAAGTACAGAGAGAACTTAATTACTTTTATTTAAAATCAAACTTCTGTCTCGCTCCAGTGAACCTTCTCCGCTGTCCAGAGTGAGCAATATTCGGCAATGCCTTTAATCGTCGTTCCCCGATAAATATATGGAAAAGTTTCTAGGCGAGATTAGTTGTCGTTCGCCAGCGAATCGCTGTGGTTGCTTCGGAAATGAGATTGACAAGCTCTGGAACTGGACTGGGCCCGCTGCTAGTGGGCTTGGCACTCGTATTGCTGGTCGGAATGGGGCTGGCTGCCACCGCCGACGAGGTTCAAAGTTCACGCATTCTGGCCGTGTTCCCTTTTCCAGGCCGATCGCAGTACATATTCGCCGAGCAGTATCTGAAGGAGTTGTCCCGACGTGGTCACAACGTCACCGTGATCAACACTTTTGGCAGCGATAAAGTCGAGCCCAACTTTCGGGTTATTGGGGCCAAGAAAATACACGAAATAATGGCGGGTAAGTGCACTTGAAAAGTCGAGGAAGTAATAGGTATAACTAAACCCTCAGTTGATTTAATATAAAATGTATGGAATGCTAGAAAGGCTGATAGGCTGATAAAGCAAACCCCTTTCATGTTGCAGCATTCTCGAACTTGGCCTACGACCAGACAGCAAGTCAATGGACAGTCTTGACCATGACCACGGAGTTCCTCAATCTGCTGACGACAAGTGTGCTGGATGAGCCGGCTGTGAAGGATTTATTGGGCAGCCAGGAGCGCTTTGATCTGGTTGTAGTGGAGACGGTGCAGAACGAGGCTCTCTTCGGACTGGCCCAGCATTTTGGGGCCCTGACCATCGGCATCTCGTCGTATGGAACGGATCGTCACATTGACGAGTTGATGGGAAATATATCGCCATTGTCCTACAATCCCATGCTCCTGTCATCGCGCACCGAGCGGATGGGCTTCGAGGATCGTCTGTGGAATGTGTGGGAGGCCGTCATCATCTGGCTGCACAAAAGGGTTGTCCACCTGCCCACCCAACGGACGCTGTACGCCAAATACTTTCCATCCGCTCAGTCATCTCTGGAGGAGATCATGGATAGTTTCTCGCTGGTGCTGCTGGGTCAGCACTTTTCGCTGAGCTATCCGCGTCCCTACCTGCCCAATATGATTGAGGTGGGCGGACTCCACCTGCAGCAGCAGCGAAGGGTTCAGGACTTGCCCAAAGACCTGGCCGAATTCGTGGAGCAATCTCCCGAAGGAATCATATACTTCTCGATGGGATCGAATATCAAGAGCGCCGACTTACCGCCAGCCAGGCGTGAGGTCCTGATGGAGACGTTCGCCAACCTGCCGCAGCGCATCCTCTGGAAATTCGAGGACGATCAGCTGCCCGGAAAGCCAGAGAATGTGTTCATCAGCCAGTGGTTCCCCCAGCCGGACCTGCTGGCCCATCCGAACGTGAAGCTGTTCATCACCCACGGCGGCCTACTGAGCACCATCGAGAGCATTTACTTCGGAAAGCCGGTCCTGGGTCTGCCCGTCTTCTACGATCAGCACTTGAATGTCCAGCGGGCGAGGCAGGCGGGCTATGGCCTCAGTGCGGACTTGTGGAGCGCCAACGCCACGGAATTGACGTCCTTAATTCAGGAACTCCTCAGCAATCCCAGCTATGCGGCTGCAGCCCAAGCCAAGTCCAAGGTGTTCCGGGATCAAAAGGATACCGCCCTGGAGCGTGCCGTCTGGTGGACGGACTACGTACTGCGGCACAAGGGAGCCAAGCACTTGAGGTGTGCCTCCCGGGATCTCAGTTTTATCCAGTTGCATGGCCTGGACACCTGGGGACTGCTCGTCGCAGTGGCTGCTGTCGCCACACTGATCTCCGTGATTGCCCTGAACTACCTACTGAGGGGACTCGGTTATGTCATAGCCAAGAGTCGTGGGTCGGCGACCAAATTAAAGACCCATTAATCAATTAAAGTTCATTAACTAGTTGCGTTCATGCAGTCACGGATCTGTCCGAATACTTGTTCTGGTACTACCCATGAAATTATTTGTTTTGTTTTAAGCACTTATAACAAGTTGAACTTAGCACTAGACTCATCTTATTTAGTTTTCAATAAAGACCACTTATTAATACATAAATATGACTTATTGGTTTGGGGAAATTTATACACTTGGAGCTTAATAATAAAACACTAGAATATGAGATGATTTAAAGTTGATCTACATCTAAAATTGTATTTATTTCGATGTGGCTATAGGTAATTAAACAGCAATTAATTTAAACAATAAATACGATTTTATATTTGTAATGCAACCCCAAGTTAAGGTATGAGGACATTAAAATTTATATATTCCGACACATACTGTCAAGACATCAAACGTTATCATTAACAGGGTTTTACTGCACGCATAAACCGTATAAACCCCAGCCTCAGATTATCAGCTTATATTAAGCTGTCACAAACATCGGCATTACACTAAGAAAAACGTAGAACCGAAATGGAAACGAAGGTTACCCAGCATTTTTATTAATTTAAGTTTTAATGGTAGAAAAAGTATTAAAATAATATTCCGATCTAGTGATCTTACAGTACTGAGGCTTTATATTTTTCTAAATGCATTCAATTGTTAGGTAAAAAGAGAAAGAGACAACTCCGACTCTCTAAAGTATATATATTCCTGTGGACAAATTCCTGATGGTCGGAATCCGATTGACCCTGGTGGTGGTCAGTGTATTCTGGGTCCTTTCCAAGTGGAGATGCCTCCTCGATCATTTGTCGCGAATTGTAGAGCGAATTTGGCCCATCCACTTAATGAATAGTCAAAATTTATAAGTATTTTAGTGTTCTTTTTAATTTTAAGCTGCATTTTCGATGACCGGAGTGCAAAAAACCCAACGTACGTCATAAAAAAGTGACGTAGCCACTGATGAACGTTCTCTCTCTCTCTATGTTCGCCCTTTGACTCTCTCTCTCTCTGAAAGTTAGATATGATAAAGAATATAGCTTACATTTCGTTTAATGTGGCTCAAAAACTAGCTGTGACTAAAAACATTGCAATTATCTATGAAAAAGGCTGGATAGAGTGAAAAAATTACAATTTGACCACAAGACGTAATTGGTGAGTGAACAGCTGCATAGTTATAGTCTGAAAACATATACGACTGTTTTTAAATTGATTGTAATAATCTATATATATTCCTGATCAACATCATTAGCCAAGTCGATTTAGCCATGTCCGTTAGATCTGAAATACTATAAGAGCTAGAGCTACCAAATAAAGTGACAATGCTTTGGGTGCCGGGTATCTCACAGTCGGTCACACTCGACTGAGCTTTTCTACTTGTTATTATTGTATGTTTAGATGGGGTGCGGCGGTGAGATGTGGATTGCCTACGAAATTTCCGTAATCGCGGCTCAAGTGAATTGGCTTCGCATGTCAGTGCCTGACAGAGTCTTATCTAATAGCCGTAGATAGCGCGCCGTAATGTGTTCTTAAAGATTCAGTTCATCGCTTGACTTTGCTGGGCCGAGACGATCCGTGAGATGCTGGCCATTCGACTCTGTTGTCTGCTGCTGATTCTTCCCTGCCTGGAAGCAGCCAGGATACTGGCTGTATTCCCCTTTCCAGGACCATCGCAGTACATCAATGTGGTGCCCTACCTGAAGGCTCTGGCGTCGCGGGGTCACGAGGTGACCTCGGTCAATGCCTTCCCCCAGAAGGTGCCAGTAAAGAACTTTCGAGACATTCCCGTCTTGGAGGTGTTCGAGAACTACAATGGTAAGTCTGATTAGGGTGTGGAAATATTAAACATAAGTTTGGTTTTTAATAAACACTAAATTCCGACCTTCTTAATGGTTTGGTGTAACCTTTCTGTTCCAGATCTTATAAACGATCTCAACGATCCAATGAATATATGGGAGGAGAACAATTTTATAAACAATTTCTTTTTGGGCGTCACGCGCTCTGTTCTCACCAACAAAGAGGTAAAGGAGACCCTATTGCCGCCTGGAAAGGATCGCTACGATCTGATCATTGTGGAGGCTCTCCGCTCGGATGCCTACTACGGCTTTGCGGCCCACTTCGATGCACCCATCATTGGCATCTCCACCTTTGGCACCGACTATAACATTGATGAGCTGGTCGGCAATGTCTCGCCCATGTCGTATATTCCCCTGGTGACAGCGGGCTTCACCGATCGTATGACTTTCCGGGAGCGGTTGACCAACTTTGTGGACACTGCGATTGCCTGGCTCAACTACAGGCTGGTGCATATGCCGAAGCAGGAGAAGATGTATGCGGAGCACTTCCCCGAGGCCTCGGCAAGGGTTCCACTAACGAAGCTGAACAGAAACTTCTCTCTGGTGCTGCTCAATCAACACTTCTCGTTGAGCTACCCGCGGCCCTACGTTCCGAATATGATCCAGGTGGGAGGTCTGCACATATCCCACAAGCCGGCACCATTGCCCAAGGATCTGGAGGAGTTCGTTCAGGGCTCCGGGGAGCAGGGTGTGATCTACTTTTCCCTGGGCTCGAATGTGAGGTGCAAGGATCTGCCTGCTGAGACTAGGGAGCTGATTCTGAAGACCTTCGCTAGTCTGCCGCAGCGAGTCCTGTGGAAGTTCGAGGACGAGCAGCTGCCGGGAAAGCCCCCAAATGTTTTCATTAGCAAGTGGTTCCCTCAGCCCGACATCCTGGCCCATCCCAAGGTGAAGCTGTTCATCACGCATGGGGGCCTGCTGAGTACCATCGAGAGCATTCATCATGGCAAGCCCGTCCTGGGCCTGCCCTTCTTCTACGATCAGTTCCTGAACGTCAAGCGGGCCACGCAGGCGGGCTTTGGCCTGGGTCTGGATCACAAGACGATGACCCAGCAGGAGTTCAGGGAGACCATAGAGCGGCTGATCAAGGAGCCGCGATTTGCGGCGACGGCCAGCCAGATGTCGGATCGGTATCGGGATCAGCCCATGTCTCCGCTGGACACGGCCATCTGGTGGACAGAGTACGTGCTGCGGCACAAGGGAGCCTACCACATGCGCGTGGCTGGCCAGGACTTGGGCTTCTTCGCCTACCACAGCCTGGATGTCATAGGAACACTCTTGGGTGCAGCCCTGCTGGTCATTGGAATAAGTGCAGGCCTTCTGTGGAAACTAGCAAAGGTAGCTGGACTTGGAGGCTCTACAAAGAAACTAAAGCAGCATTGAATCTAAAGGTCTTTGTAGTTAATTATCCCTATGTCCTTGTGTTTAATACATTATTAACTTTGTATACAAAAACCTAGTAAAGTAAGATGTAAACATTACAATTGGTGCAGTAATTGAACATAAAATGTTATAAATTATTCAATTTTTAACACAATTAGCGAGGAAACAACATAGAAATCGGACGCCAGATATGAGTTTGTTGATTTAAAGCCTACTTAAAGAGGATTCTTTCCTTAGTTTGTCTCTGTTTATTAGTTTAAACTATCGGCTAATAATTGCAGGCCTTCTGTAGAAAATAGCAAAGATAGCTGGACTTGAAAGCTCTTCGAAGTATAATTTCTTTTTAATATATATTTTTATGGTTTGTCATAATAATTGGTCAATTGGAAAACTCCATTTTTTTTTCACTAGTGAATTTTTTACCAGTGATTTTTTTGGTAATGAATTTAATAAAATAATCCTATGTTGCTACATAGAGAGTAGGTGTAGGGTGGTGCATGAGCTCTCACTGCAAATTGCTATAACTTTGAATATACTCTGTATTGGGAAATGGTTAAGGCCTTAAAATATTCTTAGAAATATAAAAATCATTTACAGATATAAGAAAAAAAAAGGTTTCCCCTTAAGGACCACACAAAAGTATGTGTGTTTAATTATAGTAAACAGTAGCTTGTCATAACCATTACCTATTCAAAATTGGCAGTACAAACCAGCAACTACCGCGGCCGTATCGTCTCTGGCCAACTTCAGCTCTCAGGTGCCATCGATTTCCAGTTGCGCCTTCACCGCAGATAGCAGAGAGAGTGACCAAAATGATAGGATATTATGATGAGCGTATTTATTATAAAACGATGCTTTCTGGTCACACACAAAGCTGCTCGATTGCCGTCCAGTGAATTATGGAATACGCATACAAATATTTGCACGGCCGCGTGTGCGCCTGCTGGTGCGTATTTATTAACCGCTGCCAATCAGCTGCATACGCTGCGTATGCGTAATATTAAATTGCATGGAGTCACTTCCGTTGGATTGGTTTGGTTCATTTGGGTTCGGCGGCTGCTTTTGGCTGTTTTTGGCCGCATTGCCAAATGCGTAATCAAAAATTCATGAGCTATATAAATGTGGTGTGGCTGCCGCTGCCATTAGCTCGGTGTGTGTGTGCGTGTGTGTGTGTTTTGTGTCGGTATGCAAATGTAGATAATTTCATGCGATTTAGGGTTCGACCTGATACCCAGCCCCGCAGATCCCTTAAAAGTGCCGAGTGGTCGATGGGGGATAAGGCAATTTAATGATGTCCTGTTTTGTGGTTCGACGCGTTTTTAATGAGCTGCTGATTATGGATGTCGGTAGCGATAGTAAGAACCCTTATTGCCTGCTGTATCCCGTGCAGGATTCTCAATTTAATTGCCAGGGCACACACTCCACTACCGTCTCAAGCAAGCTATTATTTACGCAATGTCAGCAATTCCAATTTGCACTCTCGGAAATGTGTCGAAATATCAGCTCACTTCCTGGCTAAATCTGTGAGTTGTCGTCCCAGCAAATCGGTCGCCTCACTGCACCTCTCTTTTTCAGCTCACTTCTCGTCTCCTCTCGTGTTTTTACAGGTGAAAAGTCGAAAAAGTCGAGCTGCAGCTCTCTAAATTGGTGAAAAATATGCAGCAGTGCCGGCTCGATGCTCGTTCACCTGGCGATAGTTATGTGCTCAAGCATTTCGGCAATTTTTTGTCTTTTAATTCCTGTGAGATGTCAGCCAGGAGATGAGGTATGTCATCCGCCCGTAAGGCATCCGATTTGCTTTCCAAAGCTGACACATTTTACAGATGATGTGGGAATATAATGAAGAATTATGTAATTACCTTATTATAATATTTAAATATAGGTTAGAGTGGGAGTAATGAAATCGAATTAACTTAACTCAATAACCTGATAAAAATAGTGTGTATTAGCTAAGTGTTTACTACAGGAAATAAGGTAGAGTCGGAAATCTTTAATTTATGATGAATATGCTTATATATTAGTTTAAAAAAAGACCCAAGCCTTTGCTTTAATAACCCTGCTGAATATTATATTTGTATTTATACATAATATTATAAATTGAATAAAGTCATAGAAAAATTATCAATAAAAGCTTGACAAAGGATACAACTCATCCCAGGCGCGATATCGATCCAGATGGAAGCCACCAGTTTTGGCTGTCATATCGGTACCGATTTCCAAATACTCTTGATTTTGTAAAGTGTATCGAGGCCAGTTGAGGTCCTTGAGATGATCATCGCTCTTGTTGTGGGGATCACTGGTAAGCGAACAGCAAGTTATTATAAAGTCTTCTTCACTTAAAAATAAGTACTCACCCCTTTTTAGCAAACTCCATCCACATGCGTGTCAATCGCTCTATCATAAAGTTTTCAGGATCGTCTTGTTTAAGTAGAGGACTTACAAGGCCAACATGGAACAGATACAAGAGCTCATCATGATGGACAGGTCCTATGAATATAAAAGTTTCATTTACCATATGGTTTAGTAGTTTCAATGTAGGGCTTACCCATGGCCTCTTGGTTGTCGGGGTTTTTCAGAAAACTGTATCTACCCTTGTACCTAAAGAGATACGTATAGATCGGGGTGTGCGGGGCCATCAGTCGGAGGAAGCGATTGAAGGCCACTCCAATCAAGGCATCGCTAAGGAGTTCCCCAAAGCCCGTAAGGGACTTTGGATACTCCAGCTTGTCTCGGCTCTCTGGTAGATATTTCTCCCTCAGAATACGACTGGCTCTACGTGAGTTGTTCGAGTCGCGATCATCCAAAATAAGAGCAATGGAAGCAAAATGTTCCCAGTCGCTATTGTATTTGCTCAGAATACTTTGATTGCGTAGGTCCCCTAAGAAAAATAATAAATATAAGACCTTTTTTATTATAATAAAAGAAGAACTCATTAAATATTACTTACAAAACGCTCCTGATAGAAATTCAAACTCCGTGATCCCGGTGATAAGGGGCACTTTGTAGAAGTCGCCGCGCCGAGCGGTCTTAAAGGGATCCTCGATGAGAAACCGCTCCTGGCCAAAGTCCTCCTCGACCACAATCCTCCAGTTGAGCACGGGATTCCAGCCGAACTCGAACATACCATTGTAGGTGCTTACGTAGTCCAAGTAGGGCTTTCGCCTCATACACTCCACCATTTCCGCCACGGGTTCCTGGGGACACTTCAGTAGCCTCGCTTGGCGCTGGGCCAACTGCAGGTCATTGTCCTTGTACCTAGCTGGTCCATAGGGAGAGGCACTCATGCAGATTCCGCGATGGAATAGACCCCGCGACATGGGCGAGATCATGTGCAGGCCGATGCTGATACTGCCGGCACTGTACCCTAAGAGGGTCACACTGCCGGGGTCACCACCGAAGCGATGGATGTGCTTCTGGATCCAGCGCAGAGCCAGGACCTGATCCTTGAGCCCCGCATTGCCGGGAGCCTCCCGGCTGCCGGTGGCCAGGAATCCCAAGCTGCCCAGGCGATAGTTCAGCGAGACCAGGACACAATCGCGATCCATAAAGTGCTCTGGTCCAGCCAAGTACTTGCTCTGACCCGAGTACACGTAAAAACCGCCAGGATGCAGAAAAACAATCACCGGCCGGCGGCCCTTCACATCCTTCGTGTAAACGTTTAGACGCAGACAATCCTCGGAGACATCGGTCATGTTATCCCATGGCTGGGGACACATCGGTCCATCTTGGCTGGCATCGAAAGTGGCCGGGGACCAGGGCTTCACGGGCTGCGGATTCAGGAAGCGCAGCTCACCCAGAGCCGGCTCTGCATAGCGAATACCCCGAAAGGCATGGAAGCTTGAGCCCAATCGGGAGGTGAGGTTGGCCCCTCGCACGCGTCCCAGGTCGGTGTCAACTTCGATGGAAAAAACCGATGAGCTGGCCAGCAGAACCAGCAGTTCCACAACCAAGATCTTGATCATCTTGACGCCCGCTCTCAACTGAGTTGTAAAAGATTCCCCTGTCACTTTTATAGGCAGCTAAGTGCCTGAAATCTGGGGCTGGGGCTTTACCCAGCCACGATTGGGAACGATCAGTTCGGGCATAATAACGACATTGCTTGGACGTTTTTATATGAACTTATTTATACCTATAGAGGACGTTGCCGAACAGCTGAATAGTAGCAACGGATAAGAACAAAGAAATGTCACAAAAAAATGTTTCCTTTTAGGGTCAGCTCCTAAATTAAATGTTTCAAAGTTTTAATTATCATCTTTAAAAGTCTGAAAGCCCAATATAGATTTTACTTATTACGATATAACTCACTTTATCAGGCACCTTAAACATATCTTGACAGCGTATTAATTTCTTTTCGTAAGAAATGGTAAATGCATTTCGTTATAATTATAAATTTGATTGGAAAATTGTTCTGAGAACGTTTTATAAAAATGTTTGCAATTAATAACTATTTTTGAGATCTTGTTATAAATATGGTCTCTGCTGTCGGGCTGACTTAAATTGAATTAGTATGTGTGTCGAATCTCGGAAATTTCCCCAACAAGCTAGACCATATTCAACCACATATTGCTCTGACGATATAATGATTTTAAAGGAAATATATAAACTTGTGCTTACATAATTGATTAGAAGAAATAACTAAGGATTTAGTGCATTGAATTTTTAATTGGCAATGGCAGTGGCCTGATTGTTTTTGATTGATTATTTAACTAAAAATTATATATTTATAATTTTTTATATTTATATTTATAATTATATATTTATTTGATTTCTTACAAGGGTTGTATATTGCTATTCCTTGCTATTTAATGTCACAAAAGCAGTGCCTACTTGGCCGCACTTTTTTAAGCCGGTCCGGCATTAAAGCCGTCAACATTTCCGCGACGGACGCTGATTTTCCAGCAGCATGGCCATGGCCCAAAACAGTTTCAATAAGTTGCGCTAAAACTTTTACACGCCTTTTGCCAGCCCAAGGAATCGGGTGAGCCGGGGAGCCGGGGAGGCTGGTCAAAATACGAGGAGGATGCACGGCAAGGAAAATAAAAGCATTTGCCCTGGGGCGTTTATGGGAGTGGCAGCGTGAGTGGGCGTGGCACTCAGTTGGTTGCTGTTAAAAATTTGAACGCGCTGATGGGCATTTTTACAACTGAAGCGTTAACTATGTGCAACTTGCAACACGAAGGGAAGGCAGGCGAGCGGGCAAAGAAGAGAGGATGCGACTGAGGAAAGTTCATAGGGAATTTTGAATACTCTTCAAAAATATAGCAGTAAGAAAATCTAAATTAAGACTTCATATACCAAGCCATCTAGTAAAAGAAACAATTAATTGAACAATACAAATCGAGTAGTAACTGTCTAACTTTTATCCTAATATAATTTTTAATAAATTCATGGCTCTCTCTGATTTTTGAAAACAAGTTATAAAAGTAACATTACTTGTTTTCAATAATTAAACTTATTCATAATTATTTAAAACAATCTAAACAGTAAAAGAAACAATTATTTGAACAATACAAATCTAGTAGTAACTGTCTAACTTTTATCGTAACATAATTTTTAATAAATTCATGGCTCTCTCTGATTTTTAAAAACAACTTAAAAAGGGGACCTTTCTTCTTTTCAATAATTAAACTTATTCATTATTGTTTAATACAATCTATTCTATTATTCAGATTTCTCTCCTTTTTTCTTTGGGTGTTATTACCTCAAATATCAACCTTATAATTATACTCAGTTTATGGCTTCAAAAACCATACGCCCCTAGTAAGGGCGTAAAACTATAAAGAGGAATAAAATCAGCAGAGAAACAAAAGGGAGGGCCAAATATAGAGAATGGGATGGCAACGAAGTATTTTTTCGATAGAGGTTCACAATATTTTCCGTTTTAGTTTACAAGTTTCGAGCCGCAGGCCGAATCCAACCGCACCACCCACCGAGAAATCACATGAAATTTTCACCAACTTGTCCAGCAACATCAAATGGTTACTACTAATATATGCAGTTTTTATTTGTTTAAGCAAGAATCGATACTCTTTGGAAACGAATTGTCTGGCTTTAATCGTTCACATTTAGTTCTTAAGACATTGGGTTAGGGATTCAGTTTCGCTTTCTTTTGACTTGACTTATACTCAAAATTCATATATAAACAGGCTCTATAGTATGAATATAATGGTTCTTAACAGCCTTTTGCAGGTAGAAAGGTCTGTGCCTTCAGGACCTTGAATAGCTGAACGGCCGCCAAGCAGTAAGCTCCTCTCTTCCGTGTTCAGTCCTTCGATAATCTGTCAAATGTCCCCTGGAAGAGGCTATAGTTCACTATAGTATACAGTTCACTCCCCTCCATATTGGGAGATAAGGAAATCTAGTTGATAGACACTAATTGACCAATACTAGAGTTCTGGCTTGATAAAGTCTATAATTATACAACGACAAATTCAAGTTGGATTTCAAATTATATATTTAATATTTGAGGACCTATTAAACCTTTAAATATTTTGAAAAGCACAACATTTATTCTATAGACAGCTATTCTTACTTTTAAGCAATTTCTTGACACCAGACTCAATCAGCCCTTGTTCCTAATTTCGCTTGGCCTTTGGCTTCTGTTTGGGAGTGGCAGTGGACATCCTTATAAACAATTCCTGCAGAAGGCGCCACACCCAACGAATCATCAGGAAAATGCATAATATCACGAAGGCAAGGCCGCCGTACAGGATCAGTATGGCATCCAGATTGTGATACTGGACGAAATTCAGATCCTGGGAGGCGCTCCTCAAGTACTTAGCGCCCTTGTGCCGGGAGACGTGCTCTACCCAGAACACAGCGCGCTCCAAAGGCGTCTGCGGCTGATCCCTATAGCGGTCGGACATGTCGCGTACCTTCTTGGTGGCCTCAGGATTCTGAATGAGTCGCTGAATGGCCGCCAGGAGGTTGGCAGTAGTCAGATCCGCGTAGTCCACCGTCACACCATAGCCATTCTGCTCGGCCCGGGCCATGTTCAGGAACTGATCCCCAAAGATGGGGATACCCACGAAGGGTTTGCGGTGGTAAATGGACTCGGTGGTGCTCAGGAGACCGCCGTGGGTGATGAAGGCAATCACATTGTCGTGGGCCAGGATGTCGTCCTGGGGGAACCAGTCCGAGATGAAGACATTGGCGGGCTTTCCGGGCAAGTTGGTGTCCTCGAACTTCCACAGCACCCGCTGCTTCAGCTGGGCAAAGGTGTCGATCAGCGCCTGTCGCTTCTCCAGTGGCAGGGTCTTGCTCTTCAGGTTGGAGCCCATGGAGAAATAGATGACTCCGTGCTCGGCCCCCTCGATAAACGCTTCGATGTCCTTGGGCAGTGGCTGGCGTTTCCTGTTGATGTGCATGCCGCCCACCTCGATCATGTTGGGGGAGTAGGGTCGCGGGAAACTTAGGGACACGTGCTGATTGAGCAGCACCAGGGCCGTGTTCCTGCGCATCTCGTAGAAGTCCTGCTTATTGTTAGGGAAGTGCTTCCGGTACAGGACTTCCTGTCGCGGCAGATAAAAGAAGTTGCAGAACACATACTCATAGGTGACAAAGGCCAGGTTGGCCAGGCGCTCGACAAAGGACATGTGATCGCCAAACCTGAGCATGGCATGCGGCACGTACGACGGCGGCGAGGGAGTTCCCACCTAGGATATATATATATCCAATATATATTCATTAGTCCAAAGAACCCTTAAGACTGCTACCCCTCCAGCTCACCAGATCTGTGTTCCAGCTGATGGCGCCAAAGGTGCCCAGTCCTATCAGCGGGGCCTTGAAGTGCTCGGCCAGTCCGAAGTGGGCTTCGTTTAGGAAGACCTCGGTTATCACAGCATCGAAGGTCTGATTCGATCTCATAAGCTCCACCATACCGGGATCCTTTAACAAGATGTCCGTTATGGCAATACCCATATCATGGAATTCAACAATCTGCTTCATTATCGGCTCCTTGGAAGTCTCCAGCAAGTTGTTCATGTTGCCTGAAAGTTTGTAGAAAATAATACTGCCATAAACAATTTATGTAATAATAATAATGCCAGTCATCAAATTATAGTTAAGAAAGGGTGTTACGAATGAAAGATAACATTAATCTATCGATGCAGTCGTTTAAATGTTAGGGCTTTGTTTAACACATTTTTAGAAAACAATGAACTTCTATTCAAAAGCGTATTATTTAAAATGTAGGCCTTTATATTGTATATTGTTCTTTTCTATATATATATGTTGTATATATTGTTCTTTTGTTTTATTTTAAAGTAATGATTAAGCAAATAAATATAACAAGTGGAGGGTATGGTGAAATAAATGTAGTTGTAGTACTTGTATTTAAGGGTAGCTTTAGTAGTTAAAAAAGCAAAATGTTGACGATTTCGACAATATTTAATGAAGACTTTGACAGTTGTATCACCTGAAAGTTTCCAATTCTCTAAAACTAAATTCCAAACTAAAGCTAAATCTAAAGAGAACTTGCTTGAGACTACTTTTCTGTTGCCCCCTTAAACTAAACACTTGGTGTTAGCCTTAAGAGCTTTTAACAATTATAACAATTAATGTAAGACAGAGCAACGTTTATATATGTCAGGAATATATTATTACTTGTGTAGGAATTTCAGTGACAAAATTCTGAATAAGCGTGCAAGTATTACAGATCTATTCGCTTAACATCTATAGAGATTTATTGTGAAATTCTCTGGAGACAACTCACCCTGCATGGCCGCCATAATGCCTTTGGCTGTCACATCCTTGATGTTCTTGATGGGCTTCTTGAGCTCAAAGGGCGACACCAGGGTGACCTGGTGCCCGGCACTGGCTAGCCCCTTGGCCAGAGCTGATCCCACATGGTAGTGGGAGCGGGCAGAGGTGTGGAGCACCACCAGGTAATTGTAGGCTGACACGCAACTCAGCAGGCAGAGCAGCAGCAGGCCCAGGAAACCCGTTTTACCACCTGTTGGTTTCATTTTCCGTTCTACGAACCACAAATTCTAGCCAATTAATTGTATTTAACTGTCAATAGTTGTGAAATACGCTTCTGTTTATCGTTATCATCGGCGGTACTGTCGCCTCGGCGCCTCAAAATAAACTGAGCTAGCTTGGGGCTGCGATGAGGTAATTATAAGTATTGCGTTAGGTCTCCATTCAACCCAATCAACTCTCGCTCCCAGAACGGTTGCTGACCAGCCACTGTGTTCTCGTAATCGCGTCATATCTCTACGATTCAGTGGCTCTCTTTCCATCATCGTTACTCAGCCAAAACTGACCCATCAAACTTTGTAATCTGCTCACGATCGGAATTGTATAAAAGGCGATAGTGTGGGCCCCGCTCTCGCTCGTCGGGGGGTATGACTAGTTTCTTTTCGAGTTCTCTCCTTTGTTTTGTTTTGGCCCCCAACTTTTGGTAGATTAGCCAGAATTTCGTCTGGTTTTTAAGCGTGTCTACCACATTTCTGTCTGGTTTTTATACATGTGTACCAAACGACTTTTTCTTAGCTGATAATAAACGGGTTTATGTTATGGGAGAAGTCGTATTACTGTTAAAAGGGTTCGCCTGAGGCACAAATTTAAATGTATTTAATGCCTACCACATACTTAGTGAAAATTACCAAATTATTAAAGCACATTTGTATATTTTCTTACTTATATTTTGACAAATATATATATATATATATACTATAAGCACGAAATATCATTTCAGCAATAATATAAATTCAATATTTGCTGTTATTCTAGTAAAAGAAAGTGGCTTTGGTTCATTGTCTTAAAGAAAATTGTTTCTTTTTTAGTGCTATGTTCATTAACTTATTAAGAGTATATATTTGTAGAATCGTATTAAATATATTTTTACTTTCCAAATAATTTAACTCATGTTGTTAATAATATATTCATTATTTAAATAATCGTAAATATATATATAAATATAAATATACATTTACTAATGGTTTTTATTCTAGTAAAACAAGGTGGCTTTGGTTCATTGTCATAAAGAACTATAGGAAACTATATTTTTTAGCGTTCTGTTAGGTAATTTATTAAGAGATTTGTATAATCATATTGCTTATATTAAATATATTTATAATTTTTCAAAGAATTAAACTCATGTTTCTTAATTATTATTCATTATATGAATAATATTTTCTTGTGGTTTTTAAGAATCATTACAGGCTTTGTCTCTGGATTTCTACAATTTAATTTTTTAATAATTTTTTCAAATAACTACTTAATATTTTATGTATCCACCTGAGTCATTTGTACCCTATCCTGTCATAATTTTTATTTACTGACTCTTACCTAATTAGTTTTAGTTTTAAAACTTTTCGCTGAACTACCTTTAACTTTAGAAGCCACAAATCGGCCTAGGAGAAAGATTAAAGCGAAAACCAAGCTCAAGGCAGCGAAGAAGGCGGCCAAAACATCCAGGTTGTGGTACGCCACAAAGCCCAGGTCCTGCGAGGCACTCCTCAGGTACCTGGCACCCTTCTGGCGCACCACGTGCTCCACCCAGTAAACAGCCCGCTCCAGTGGGGTCTCCTTCTGATCCCGAAACTGACTAGACATGGCCTTGACCCGCTGCAGGTAGCTGGGATCACTGGTGATCCGATCGATGGCGGACCGGAATAAGGGAGCTGTCAGCTGGCCGTATTTAACGGTGATTCCATAGCCCATTTGCTCGGCCCGGGCCATGTTCATGAACTGATCCCCGAAGAAGGGGATTCCCACGACCGGTTTGCCGTGGTAAATGGTCTCCATGGTGCTCAGAAGTCCGCCATGGGTGATGAAGGCAATCACCTTCTCGTGGGCCAGGATGTCGTCCTGCGGGAACCACTTGGATATGAACACATTCGCCGGCTTGTCGGCCAAGTTCTCCTCTTCGTACTTCCAAAGAACTCGATACTTGAGACCTCTTAGGGTGTCCACAATGGCGTCTCGCTTCTCCTTGGGCAAGTCCTTGCTTTTCAGATTGGAGCCCAGGGAGAAATAGATCACACCGTGCTCGGCACCCTCGATGAATTCCCGAATATCCTCGGGCAGGGGCCTTGGGGCCTGACGATTCACATGCATCCCGCCGACCTCGATCATGTTGGGCGAGTAGGGACGAGGATTGCTCAGTGAGACATGAGTGTTCAGCAGGACCAAGGAAGTGCTCCGGCGCATCTCATAAAAGTCCTGCTTGTTGTTGGGGAAGTACTTCCTATATAAGGCCTCGTGCCTGGGCAGGTTGACCCAGTTCTGGAAACCGAACTCAAATGCCTGAAAGCCCAGATTCTGGGCACGCTGCCAGAAGTCCATGTGGTCGTCGAATGGCAGCAGGGCGTGGGGCACATACGACGGAGGTGAGGGAGTGCCCACCAGATCTGAGGTCCAGCCAGTGGCCCCCAGAGTGCTCAGCGATATCAGCACCGCCCCAAAGTGTTCAGCGAAGCCATAGTGGGCGTCGTTCATGAAGGACTCACAGATGACCGCATCGAAGGTTCGGTCTTGTCCCAGAAGCTCCTGCACGCCCGGGGCCACCAGGAGAGCTTCCGTCAGCTGCAATCCCATTTGGTGCATATACGGATAACGCACTACCAAAGGTCTCTTGGCATTGGTCAAAATCTTAGCCTTAAACGCTGCGGGGTTTTATAGAATAAGAAATCAAGAAAATGAATTCAACTATAAGTGGTTTAGGTCTAAGTACACATTGATAACGGTTTACATTAATTAAAGACAAGCTCACACGTTCACATTAACAGGTAGCTCGTAGCCACGATAAGCCATACGTGCCAGATCGGGGTAACTCCCAGATAATATTTGGACTCACCTTCCATTACGTTAATAGAGTTCGGCGTGTCCACGTCGGTGAGGTTCTTGAGAGGTTTGTTCTGGGGAAAAGGCGATATCAGCGTGACCTCATGACCGGCGGCAATCAAACCTTTGGCCAGGGCCTCACCCACGACGTGGTGCGACTTGGCGCCGGTGTGGAGCACCATCAGGTAGGAGTAGCCACACACCTGACCCACCAAGGCGGTCAGCAGCAAAGCCCAGGAACTGAGAGACCAACGCATTGTACCAGCACTTTCGGTTATTTGGAGCAGACTGAGGAGAGGGCAGTATTTTCGCAGCTAGTTATAGTCGTGATAAGAAAAATAGCAAGTGGATTAGGTCAGTGATAGCTAGCAACTAAAATAATGTTAGTAATGTCTACAGATAGCAATGTCAATAGCAGTTTTTAATAATAAATTTACATGAATTATTTAGGAAATAAGAACCCTAAAGAAATATCTGGTGGAAAAGCATTCTAAACATTTAAATATATATTCATTCACTCTCTTAAAAATTTGTGCTCTTAATGCCACTGCTTTCTCTTTGCTTAAAAGCTTTGAGTTGAGTCAAACACATTTTGTTTGCTAGAGAGCGAGCACACATGGAGCTCAAGTGGCTTTAATCAAATTCTGATTGATCAGCAATTAAGCTCTCCACACTACCCTACAAAAAAGGCATTACACTCTTATTAAATACATCAAATATTAAGGTATTTTTAACAAGACAAATACTTAAACAAATCAATGTGTATTCAAGAAATTATACTGGTTCATAAACATTATTTCATCATTGTAATCATTTCTTTAAGGGCATTTGAAAGACGCCCTTAAACATATTCACTTTTCCACAATCAGAATTTAATATTTACCATTTGGCTTGTGTCCAGTTCATGCTGAGCCTCACGCAGCCGAGAATTTCACAATAATCAGAGTGTATAAGGCCCGATATATATATAAATAGAGGGTTGAGTGCCGCAAACATGCTCAGTCTCTGGGAGCAGCGTGATCGGTTAGGTTCGGTGTTAGGTAGAATTCGCGGTAGAATTTCAAGATGCGATTACTTACCTTGATTTTGGCGCTCATATTCAGCTTGGGTTCAACCAGTGGCTACAAGTTTCTGATGATCTTGAACTCTCCCGGCCGCTCGCACTTCAATGTGGGCCATGCCCTGGCCAAGGGGTTGGTCCAGGCAGGTCATGAGATCACAGTGGCATCTGTGTTTCCCTTGAAGAAGCCCATACCAGGCTACCACGACATTTATATTCCAAATGTGATAAATGCCATGAAGGGTGAGTGGAGATTAAGTGTACCATTTTAAGATTTCATTAACTAATTTATTTATGTTTATGTATTGGTTAGGAGACCTGGCTGGACTGTGGGCCTCCGTTCAGAAGCCTGTGACGCAGAAGCTCATTGATCATTACCAAATGGGGTTTCGCTTGACCAGAGCCCTTTTTGAGGAACCAAACTTCCAGGAGCTCTTGAAGAGCAACAGGACTTTCGATGCTGTGATATGCGAGACCTTCTATAACGACGCGCACTACGGCTTGGCTGAACACTTCAAGGCCCCTCTCATTGGACTGGCCACCGGTGGAGGTCTGACTTTTATCGCAGATATGGTAAGTAGATTTACTCATAAAATGGGTACCAAATATTATCGAAATGTATGAAATTCTCTTTGGTGAAATAATTATCTTTCTCTAATATTTAATAGTATGTCGAAATTGTGTAAATACTTTCTGGGATATATTTATAAGATATTTTATTAACTCTTCCCCTCTTCAGGTTGGCTCCCCTGCTCCCGCTTCATTTGTGCCCCACATAATGCTGCCCTTCAACGATCACATGTCCCTCTTCGAACGCCTCGCTAACGTGGCGTTCTTGGCCTATGAAAGATTACTCCTGGACTATTATCACTTGCCGGGGCAGGAGCAACTCTACAAGGAGTTCTTCCCAGACAATAAGCGCGGTTTCTATGAGATGCGCCGGAATGCCTCCCTGGTGCTCATCAATCAGCACGTTTCCCTCAGTTTTCCGCGTCCCTACTCGCCCAACATGATTGAGGTGGGTGGCATGCACATAGATGGCAAGTTGAGTCCACTGCCCGAGCGCATCGAAAGGTTCCTTAATGAGTCCGAGCATGGGGTCATCTACTTCTCCATGGGCTCCAATCTCAAGAGCAAGGACCTGCCGCCAGCGAAGATACGAGAGATCCTGAATGCCTTCAGGGGTCTCAAGCAGCGAGTTCTTTGGAAATTCGAGCAAGAGGATCTGCCCAACAAGCCGGACAATGTCTACATATCCGACTGGTTTCCACAGACCGACATACTGGCCCATCCGAAGGTCCTGGCCTTTGCCACCCACGGCGGAATGCTGAGCACCACGGAGTCCATCTACCACGGCAAGCCCGTGATCGGTCTGCCCATATTCAGCGATCAATTCTTCAATATGGCCCATGCCGAACAGACTGGCTACGGCATTAGGCTGGACTTCAAGGCGCTGAAAGCCCAGGACTTCCGGGCGGCCATCGAAAGGATCACCAGTGAGCCCTCCTACACGCAGGTGGTGCGTGGCATGTCCTTCAGGTACCGGGATCAGCAGCACTCGCCTCTGGAGAACGCCGTGTACTGGGTGGAGCACGTGACCCGCCATCAGGGAGCTGCCTACTTGCAGAGCGCCGCCCAGAGACTGAGCTGGTGGCAATACCACAACGTGGATGTCCTCCTAATACTATTCGGAGTGGTGTTCTTCATGCTAATTTTAGTGCCATATGCTACTTTTAGGCTGCTAAGGAAAATTCTAGGGGGGGTAAAGAAAACTCAGGGGGGAAAAGTTAAGCGGAACTGAATTTTGTAATAGTTGTTTGTAGTACTTTTACTTTTACAAGGAAATTTAAATGTTATTTATTTAAAACAATGCTTTCAATTGAAATTATTTTTCTTATTTCGATGGTTTGTTATAAAATCTCTATTCATCCTAATTAAAAAAAAGGATTTGCTAACGCTTAAATAAAAAGAACTAAGAACCGTCTTATACTTCAGTAATAAATGTAGTATTATAATTTTATTGTAATTTTTTTTATACGTTGGCCTTTGGGGTATTAGGTATTATAAGTCATGTCCTGTAAGTCATCCTGCACTTCCCTCTACTTTATCTTAAATTCCATTTCCCCATTTTACAGAGAAAGTAATCACTGCAGATTAACCTCATCTAATAATATTTCGTTATCTGCCACAAGCAGTTGTAATTGCCAAACATTTGAATTTGCGGCCCCACTTCCGTTTCCATTGTTCCGCCTCCGCCTCTGCCTTCGCCTGCTACATTTCCATTTCCTTTCAAAACAAATAACTCTGGCTAAAAGTATGCTGCACAAAATTGCTTTCATCTTTTCCAGCCATCGCACAAACAATCGCTAACTCGCTGCGTAAAGTTGAGATGTATTTTCATGGGCTGCCAAAAATACATTTCGCTTTCCTATTATTGGCAATGTTATCAATGCACACACGTGCCGGCCGCTGATTGATTTCGCAGCGAAACGAGAGGAAAATATAAACCAAACGCAAATGACAAAACAAAATTGGAAATGCAGAGGAAGATGAGGGACTAGAATTTAAATAGGCACTGGAGCATTAAATTAAGCAACAACAACTAAGGCGGTAAGGAAACAAGACGAGCCACTGTAACGCCCACCAAAAATAGGAGAAACAAAGTAGAAGAAAAGGAAACCGCTCCGAGGTGCAAAACGGCTGAAATGAAGGAAATGAAATGCCAAAAAGACAAAGTTCCCCCTCCCGCAACACACACGACAAATTTTGAGAGTGTGTTAGTACACAGGGGAAAAATTTGAGTAGGTTAGAAGCTTGTTATTCATTGGGCCGACTTTGGCTATTTAAAGTGAATAAGTACAATTAGGCTTCCATCAACGCAAAATTCAACAAACAATGTTTCAATTACTTAAATTATATATTTATTTTGTCGTTTATTTAATAACCAACTATTTAATTGGGGAGATTGCATTATTTCCAACAAATAAACTTGAACTACACGTGAAGCCTAGACTCGCCGAAGTTTGTATACCTTTTCAGTTTGAAATGCGACCAGAATGTACTTTTAAGTTGGGGAAGAAAACAATATAAATATAAATAAAATGGAAACTTAAATTATATATAAGGTACATTATAGATATATATATAAGGTACATTATATCAAGGTACATTTAATCCTATTAGGCCACTATTAAGATATTTGATAAAACTATTTGAAACTATTTTTTTAAAAACTAATTTTCATATTTTTTTTAAATCCTTTATCTTCAACAAACAAAGTTTAACTAGACGGTAAGTCTAGACTCGCCGAAGTTTGTAACCTTTTTAATTTAAAATTTGACCAGAATGTACTTCTCAGTTCGTGAAAAAAACAATAAATATAAATAAAATAGGAACTGGAAATATATATAACAAGCCAAGGTACATAAATATATAGAACATAGGTAGAACAAGTCAAGGTAGAAGAAAACCTATTAGGCTTATAGGATCTTTATTTATTTTATTTAATACTCCTATTAAATAATATATTTTCTTAATTTTTTATCAGTGTCACAGTGTGTGCAGTGACATTGAAAAGACGCGTAGAGGAAAAAGGAAGAGCGACAGGGAAAGAGAGCAAGTGGAGCAGGAAAAATATGGAAAATATACGTAATGTGAGCCAAAAAGTTAGCTATGCACAAAAACTTTTTTGATGGCGCGCTGAAAGTGAAAAGTAAATTTACGCTAAAGTCGCCGAAATGCACAGTAAAGAGAAAATAAAAATTGAGAGTTGAGTGAGTTTTCCGAGCGTAGCAGAAGGCAGGGTGCGGGAAGAGCGGTGTGCTGAGGGAGCGGGAACTTGCAAAAGAATATGAAATGGCAAGAAAAAGCGAAATGAAACGGAAGTTCAAGTTGATTTGTTTGCAGGCAAAGTGGAACTCGGTGCCCCTCGTGTTTTCCCACTCCCCACATTTCCCCCATCATTTTGCCTCCTTTCGCTGGATCCGCCTTTCCGCCTTTCCGCCACCTCACCTTCCCATTCCACACATTGACAGCCATTTTGCGGAAACGGAAGTTGCGTTTCAATCGCACTTCTGATGAAGTTACCAACAAAAACGAAAACAGCAACGACAGATGGCTGCGAGGGCAAATAAATTTAGCATAACAATGCTGGGCAAATTTCTAAGTGTGAGTGTACGCTGCGTATGCGTATTATGATGATGATTTTGATTCGCATATAATACGCATTAATTTTTGACAATTTTAAATCCTATTTTGGGGCGGTTGATTTTGGTTTTCCTCTTTTTCTAGTCTAGTTTAAGTTTCTAAAACATATTTGGGGTTTTCGAAATGTAGAAATGTCGTTGAGTATTTATAATAGAGTAGTTTAAGTGAAAGATTTATATTTATCTGAGTTATAAAATACAGAAATATATAAAAGAATAATGAGAAAAAAATGGGAATAAGAAAACTCGATTATATTGTGTCTATATTTAATAAATATTAGGAAAAAAGCTAAAGATTATACTTAAAAGTTCACCAAAAATATTTCTCAAGAAATTTCACTTTCAAATTCAGCATATGTATCAGAAATATATAATAAGTATAGATAAACTCTAATAATGCATTCAAATACATACAAAGTCTTAAAGGAACCACTGAGAAATTTGTCATCACTTCTCTGCTGTTTATTAGATAAAGAAAAATTCAATTATATTGTGTACTATGAATAATAAATGTAGACTCATAATTATAAATACGTCTCGAGTAATTACACTTGGTGGATATTTGGTATTTAAAAAAAGTATATAATAATTTTTTGATGAACTTTAATAATTCTTTAAAATACATACGAAGTCTTAAGGATGATCCACTAAGAACTTTGTAATCCTTTTTCTGCTTTTTGATAGATTACACAAGTATTCAATTATATTGTATCTATAAATGTTAGGATTAAAGCTGCAGAACCATAATTATAAATTCAACGATAATATTTCTTTAAAAAATTACACTTGGTTGATATATGGCAATTATCAAATTTTATTAACCCAGGCACCATAGCTTCAGTTAAATAAATATATAATAAGTTCTGTAGGTCTCCAATAATTCTTTAAAATACAAACTTAGCCTTAAAGTACGATTAACCGGGAAATTTGTCATCCTTTCGCCGCCGTTTGTTAAATATCTTACGTTCATGATTCATGCATGTGACGTCTGCGGTCCTTAATGTCGCAGGATCGTAATTAAAAAATGCACTGCGGCGCATTTGTTGTTGTTGTTATCTTTTTTGGTGGCTTCACTGATATATCTCTTTCGCTCGTCCAGCAACCCTCTCGCTCTCCCCCGGCATATGCAGAGATTGCGCCTGAAATGACAGTTGCACTTGCACCATGACAATGCGCCCGAAATGGAGTGAGGGGCCCGGGACTAGGGGTGTGGGAAAATCAGTGGGGCCTTCCGGAGGGACAGGGAAGGGGCTATGCAGCGGGGCAAATTGATTGCGATTGTTGAGTTGATTGGCAGGCGACACACACACACTCGCACAGACATTCATACATAGATTGACTGTATGCGACACTGGCAAACAAAAGCGCCGTTTTGTGGTTTTGATTGTTGTTGCCTGCTTTTTTTCGGCGTTATTTTGCCCTTTTTATCCGCTCTCTTCCTTCGCCTTGTTAAAGCTTAGTTTTTTATTTTTGCTCGTCGTTTAAATTAAGTTCGTTTTTCCTTGTGATTTACAGCTTTGACTCCTTTTCGGCATTTTTTAACACGCGCAATTTGCAAGATGGCAGATAGTTTTCTGCACAGCTTTGACAATGACAATGTGTGTACACGAAATTGTCCTTGCCTTTGTTTGACTATCCTTTTGCAGTTAGAAAACATTGGTTTTGATTAGAAGCTTTCCTTCCTATAAGGGAAGAGAAATGTAAGGTACAATTTTAATCCTAATATTTTTTAAAATATTTAGGACAAGTTTTGGTAATGTTATATTTAGTCTAAACAAAAAGGAATATTATGCTATGTTGTTGGTCAGCAATATGTCCTATTATTAGTTAATTACTGCTCTCTTTTCCATCTAACTTTTACATATTTAATTATTAGATTGTATACTTTATTTGTATTTTTATTCCTACATTTAGTGTTATGGTTAGAATTAGCTTAAATCACAAACTAAAATGCTGCTGCATGTCCAATTATCCGCATAATACAATTTAGTTTTGTTTGTTTTTAATAAATTAACCAATTTTAATTTCGCTAAACAATCAAATGTTAGTTTAAAATTTCTGGCTAAGCCCTGGGCCAGACACTTTCAGTGTTATGTATAGTTATGCGAATTTCACATTTTGAAGCAGGTTTCTAATTTCCTAATATTTTTTTAGGATATGAAATAAATTGATTCAATTTGTGCCGCCTTTGGCAATTGTTTGAAAGTTAATTGTTGTCGCTGGCGGCAAAAAAGGAAGTGTAAAATGATGTGAGTAAATTACTAAAATAAATTTTAGTTTAAATTCAAGGCAGGAGAATTTTCTCATGGGCCAAAAACAAAAAGCCATCAAATTAGTGTGCCGGGCTTTATGCCAAAAATATAAAGCTGTTTCTCCGGCTATTTTGGCTCCGTCTTCGTTTTCCTTGAAGCCCAGTTAGTATTGGTGGATAGCTCTTTTTTTACACAGTTGTTTTTTGGCAGGCTTCGCTCTTTGAAATATTAAAATTAATAATAAATGTTGACGGCATTCATTTGTTGCTGCCGCTACACAAATATGAAGTCTTCATTATGGGCCACGCATTTTGCGTTGTCTATTTTTTTGCGTTACCTCGCCCTTGCCGCCTCTTTTTTAAGTACAATTGTGGGGAATAAAATTAACACTGGGACTGAAAAAATAAAATAAATCTTAGCTTTAATTTTAATTTTTATTTTATTTTTTTCTATTATTTTTTTAGTTTTGTTAACTGGTTTTATTATTAAAAAATTTATTTAGCTCAATAATGCAAGTAAGTATTTTTAATAAAAAGTATCCTGTTTCAATTGAAATTAATACGCTTGCGCCAGATATTGGGTTACATAATGGATATTTAAAAAATATAATTTTAAATATAAAGACGTACATGATTTCTAGGTAATAAAAAAGTATGGTTAATAACTTAATTACTGGAATATATTAAATATATTTTATTTAATATTATATATTATAAATATAGAATCAAACTTGAATTAAATACAGAGAAAGTTTTATTTAATATTAAAAATTTATTTATTAATAGTCACTTAGTGATTATAAACGACTACTTTAAATCCAAGTCTTTTGAATAAAATATAAAGAAAAGTTATATTTAACTATTAATATATATTTATTAATAGTAACATAGTGATTACAAAATTCTTCTTAAAATCAGAGTTGTTTAAGACTTAGGCATTGCGTTCGTTTAAGTGATCTCAGCTCATTATTTTAGTTTTATTGATTTATTGTATTTTACTTCTATTGCCTTGACCGCGACTGTGTCAGCTTGCCTCTTGCTCACTCTCTTGGAAAAGCTACTGCTTCTCTCTTTTCGTCTGGTTGTGATTTTTATTTCCTTTGGCAATTTGTGCAGTTGCTGTTTGCTTCCCTCTTTTACCGTTTTAACTCGCATTTGCTTCGTTTTTCTGCTAAATTAAATTTTATTTAACTGTTATGCATGAAATTGGTTACAATTTTTATTTTCATGCTGCTATTGTCTGCGCTCGCACACACACACACAGCAACACGCAAAATGGCCGCTAATTTCTTTTTAAATTATTTAACAATTTTCGACTGCCACTTGGCAGTTGTTGTTGTCGTTGTTGTCCGAACAATCTAATTAGTCGGAGGCAGAAGAAGAACAATAACGATGACGACGCCGATTTGTTTTATGCCAATTTACTTGGCAACATTTGTCGTTAATGCGACTGCCAAGAAATTTGGCACTGACTCAAGCGGAGAATTTCGGATGCCGGATATCCTGTCTACTGGCTTCTGGCATAATTGGTCGAAAACACATAAATTCAAGTGAATAGTAAGAGTAAGATAGTAAATTTGAATACTTGTTATTCACAGCGATAAGTAAAACTTACTTAGAACAAATATTAAATATTATTTTTATTAAATATTAATTGTATCATATTATCATATTACTTATATTAATATCTACTTAACTAGTGCTGCCAGATTTCTATTCTGGAAAGCTTTAAGTTTATTTTTCAATGGACATTGCCTGAGGGAGTTTTTCCTGTCTGAAAATCGTAAATTTTTTTCTACATTTCTAATTCAATATTTATTTTTTTTAGATACTATTTCGATATATATCAGATTAGTAGTTTTTATATAGATAACTGTATAACCATGGTGGATTGCATTTGTGTGAGTATGAAATAGGGCAAAGTGACTATATATAAGAATAATTATCAAATTATTTTTAAATTGCATTAAAAAAAGGCATGCCCTGGAAATAGTTAAATAGCTTTTAACTCTGAAAGGTTTGACTTGCTACAAAATAAAAACTTACCGCACTGGTGCGTTGTTTACTTTCTGTGCATACAATATATAAATATTACAAAGGTGTAATATTCTGTGTATATTCTTAAAAATATACAAGATCATTAGGGGAAAAGTATTGTCAATATAGGGAGGGCAACCATCTCCGTTGCATGGCCGATCTGTGGGCTTAATTGATGAAAATCTGAACCAAGCCAGAGCAAAAAATGCTGAAAAATAGTAATAACACCGGTGGACCCTTTAAAAGTCAGGATATAATAAAATTACAACGGCTCGGTGCTTAAAGGACCTGTCGGCTGATTGGATCGCTGCAAGAAAAAAGCTGGGAAGACCTCAATTGGCAATTAAAGCGCATCAACATTAATGTCGGGCTGCCTGATAATAATGATTATAACGTTGATGATGCTAACGAGACGTCGAGCACGTATTTTCCCTCTGAAGAGGCGGGAAAAAAACACCGAGGATTTTCCCTTAGGGCGCTGACATGTGGTCATTGTTGTTGTTCGTGACGTCTGATGGTAAATTAAAAAGCATAAAGGCTCTCCTGACAAGCAACTGCAGCCGAAGGAGCGCGAGAAGGACGACAGAGAGAGGACGAATTCTTGGCCAGCAGCAACAAGAACAATAAAATTTATGCACGACTTGCATATTAAACGTGTGTTAATTTTAGAGCAGTGTCAGCCGGGCTGCCCGGCAGGAGGTCCATCTGTCCCCCCTTGCATTGGAATGACAGGCTGCGGTCAACGCCTTTTCCTCTTGTTGTCAAGAGGGGGGAGAGGGAAAAATAGCAGGGGCTGAGGGAGGGAGAGTAAGAGAGCTCACAAGTGAGTGCCACTCGTTGATCTCTCTCTGCCCCTCGTCATTCTTCCGCCCTCGTCCGGGGGAGAGGGAGACCTCTCCCTCGCCGAGCCATGCAATTTTCCAGTTGAAAGGCTTAAAACTAAATTAAACTTTATGACTTGGCAAAGAGCAACAGGATTTGCGTCAACTACAAAAAGGATTACACGCTGCCCCCTCCATCCCACGGGATGCTGCAGCTACCAACGAATATGAAGAATAATGTTTCGGCTTCCCTTAAGGGGATCAATATACTCTAAGGGATTCGCCAGAGGACTACAACGCCACGGATAACTTGGGACTTGTGTATATGGATAAATATTTAGAGAGAGGTTCGGCAAGAGAGCCTGATGAACGCATTTTTCTGGGTTTTCTTTGTTAATATAAATACCGGATTTCTTTGTTTTGTTTTGTGTAAAAAGAATTTATAAGGATTAGATTATTTCCCTTCCCCAAACAAAAGGATGTAAAAATGGCAATAATTGAATATAGTTTTCTGTTCGGAAACAATTAAAAAGCAAGTCGAGGTGGAGTCCCAGCATACCATCTTTTAATATAATTTGTAAACATTTGTAATTAAAATATATTTTATTTTTGTCTGCAGACTAAAAATGTCCTAAAGCTTATAAAAAAATCTAAGGTCCATCTAAAGATCCCCATCTTTATACTAAAATCCCTTCAATAAAAGTTAACTTTTTTGTTTGCACAAGTTCTCCCTTAAATGTATTAGCTTTATATTTATTTAAGCCAGTTAGAGCATTTCAATGTACGCTGCTGCGCCAAATCAGAGGGCAGCAGGGAAAAAAAGCACAAACAAAGCAAGAATCGTACGAATAAATGTAATGAGTCTAAGTGGCAGAGACAGAAATTGTCTGACATTTTATTGAGCAAATATTAAAAATATTACGAATCGTTGACTATTAGGAGCAGCCGTCGCTCCCCATCTGCACACCAGGCACAAACACAAATACCACTTATGGGGATATCTTGGAGCTTGTGAACGGCTGTTTGTGCAGCTACGAATCTCCACAGATAGCCAACTTAATGTAATGACCGAAAAGAAATCCAAGCTCACAAACATTTACACAGCTCCGGGGTCCATGGATACTGGCGGTTCTTGTCCTTGTCCGCTGGCTGGACATGTGTTTCCAATGGTTTTCCCCAGCTTTTCTCTTGGCATTCCCCTCAATTTTCTTGTTCGTTTTTGTTTGGGCCGGCAGCCCGGGCCATTTAAAAACGCACAAAACTTGGCGCAAGGCGAAAACAAACTTTTTACCAACGAAAAGAGGAAACTCAGCTGGGGGCAAGCTTTTCCTTTAGTGGCTGCCGACTGCCAATGCAGTTGCAGCGTTTATTTGATTTTTACACACCGATTTTGAGCTATTCTCTTATTAGATTTTTTCGTGTTGGTTTTTTCTTGTCTCCATCCGCTGCGGGTTTTTCGCACTTCTTTTTTTCAGTTTTTTCTTAGTTTTTTTGGGTTTTTTTGTCAGTTGTGAATTTGTAAGATTTGATTTTGAAAGTGGCCAGATAAAAGGCGCCCGAACGGGGTAAAACGAATTGAAAATGGTCAAATGGTTACAAAGATTAGAAGCGGCAAGGGGTGAATGAGTTGGGGGAGAGACCGCAGCAATTCCCGACAATTCTACTTTGCCGATGGAGTGTGACAGATAAGTCGCCGACATTGATGCTAAAGGGTTATGGGTATACCGAAGTTTGGCGATATGTTTTTGGATAAGTTTGGTTGCAGTTGGAATTGGCTTGTCAAAGGCATCGAGATCCGAGTGAAATTATTTGGAGTATTATCCACCAGCTGGAAATATGTATAAGTTTCCGAATATCTTACCAAAAAAGTCTATAATTGAAATACTATAGACTGGTGGGTATTTAAATGGGTTTGTGGCTATTGTAATTATGCTTATACAGTTCTGATGCAATTTATTTCAGGAAATTTGTATGTTTGGTAAAAGCACTCATATTCATATTGCTAGGATTTTGAAATCGCTTTAAAAGGTGTGTAAAAGTATGCCATAAAATGTTTAAGGTACAAAATGCGTGGAAACTTTGTTTTATTTTCAAAGTGACACATTTTGTAGCATAGTTTTAAAGTGATATCAACACTCTAGTGTAATATACTCTAATTAAAACAGAACAGAAAATTAAATACCAATTTATTTTAATAATTTGCATACAGAATCTGAGTTTTCCGATGATTTTTAAGAAATCCTACCTTAGCTTAAAACTTATAAATGTTCTTTGTCTGTTAACCTTTAAAAGTATTCTTCTCCTCAAGCTCCTCGATATATTATGACACAATAATTCCAACCTTAGCTGCATCAAAATCGCTTCAAATCTCAACTCAATCATTCAGTCTTCATCGCATCGTTCAAACATTCCATCTATAGGTAATATTTAAATAGCAATACACGCCATCGAGCTGGAGCATAAATCTCGGGCCTGAGCATCTGCGCTGGCAAATTTAAAGCCATTACACTAATAAATAATCTGCCACAAATTTAGCACATTGCCATCGATTTAATACAGCTTCAGCGTCGTGTGCAGGAGCCAGGACCACAGAGCTTTCCGCTGAAGGCACGCCCACAGACAAATCCGAAACCGAATCCGAATCCAAATCACATAACCCCCGAATTCCCGCTCACACATACTCCTACACATGCTACATGAGGATGTTTATGCCGAAGGATGAGCAGGATACCAGGGCTCAAGGAGGTTTATGCCAAGTGCTAAAGGGAGCCAAGAAAAAATTCATATGTCTGCTGCTGCTGCGGTGGCTGCTTTCAATTGCTTTTGGACGAGTTCCCGGGCGAAGAGGGGCAGCGTTGGCCATCATCATCGATGGCTGCTTTCAATATCTAATAATATTGCGTATACGCCACGTTACGAGATTTCAGCTAGCAGCTTCCACACTTGATGCCGCTGAAGCTGTTGCTGCTGGTTCACTTACGTCGAGTGCGTGTTGGCGCAATAATCAACAGTTATATTATGAATGCACAAGCACATCGACAACAGTCGTGGCCAAGTCAATAGCACATGTTTCTTCTGTGCTTCAGAACTAGACAAGTAAAGACTTGTTTATATTGTTAAGAGACAGTGAGACTTTTTAACAATTAAGATATTTATTGATAAATTAGTTAGGTTATTAATAAGAGCTTACACCTTCCTCTAATAATTTTAAGCAAGTACTTTGATAGTTTAATAAATAATAAAAATAAAAATGTAAGTTTACCAATCTTTTCTATTGTTCTTAAATAATATATACCAATTAAAAAATTAATATTTAAATAAACAAATTAAAGATGTGCTAAATGTGGGGCTCTGACCTTAGTTGTAAGCACACGACCTCATGGTCGATATGTTCATAATGCGCATTTTAACCCCTTTCGAAGGGGGCGGCAGCACAACACCCAAACACTGTTGCACACTCGCACATACACACACACATATGACACTCCATCTAAGTGATACGATAAATTCGGGATTTTCTTTGCATTATGTGCAGATTTTGCAGATTTCTTTTGCCACACCCAAAAACTGTTCCCCCTCCTGCTAAAAACTTTTTTAATAATAAATAAAAGTGCTTAACTTAATTCGTGCTTTTGCTCTGTGTGCACTCTGGATTTTCCGCTTGTTTTTCCGTCATTTTATTTGTTTCTTTGATTTGACACGCCCCCCCGCGCTGCCCTTCAGCACACACAACGTGTGGAAATAATTTTTCGATTATTGTCAAGTTTTGCTTTATTTTTGCACCCGCTCTATGGCTCGGGCTTCCCTCTATTTTCGTGTGGCATTTGTGGCTGTTTACCTCGCCGGCGGCCAAAATGCAATTTATGTGTTGAGAGCGAGTTTCGTTTGGTACAGACTTGGTTTCATTTTATTTCCGTTCACCACTCGCTTGTTTGTGTTCTTCTCCCAGTTTTTCTTTTTATTTTTTGAGGTTCTCTTTTATTTTGGATGCTCGCCCGTGTTAGGTTATTGGCAGTTGTCATTTGTGTGTGATTTACGTTTATCGCTTCGAGTCAAGCGTGTAATTTTCTTATTGCAGCTGGCAAATGGGGGAGGTAATTTTCGGAGGGACGATTCGATATTCGGTGGTTTCATTTTGAGGTATTTTTAGGTTTAGGTGAAAATCATAAAAAAAAACAGGCCAGAACAATGTCTATACAATTTTTTGAATATCTCTTAAAGCTTTAAAGTGAAACTGGTAGAGATTAATGCTCTGGATTACTTAGTCTGTGGTGTAATTTCATTTTGAAACCTTTCCAAAGCTGTAATCTTTACCTATAAAGAATGCTACTGTCAATTTTATTAGATTTTTAAATTTTGTGGGCTTCCGTATATTATCTTAGGTATAAATATTAAGCTAAGGAATTAAATTAATCAAAGAAAGTATTTTTTAATCTATTTTTTAAGACTTTGTAAATATACAAATGCATAACAAATTAATTAATTAAAGTAAAGCTATTAAAAGAGTGTAATAAACTTTTGTAAATGTTACCTCCTCCACCTGAACAAAATTGGTACTCAGGAAAATATTTCTATAAAAATAAACCTATCTGCAAGCTTTTGCAAAAGGTCATTTTCTAAGGCTTAAACGTTTTCCTTCCATTTTTATTTCTTACGATTTAACAACCTAACTGACAAACGTGCAATTTCCATAGCGAGCGTTGCGAATATGTCGATTCAATTGAAAAATCCATTATTACCCAGCCAAGCAAATGGAAAATGGAAAAATATACAAATATATATGCTTGTGTGTCATAAAAATGTCTTGAATGTTTCCGTTTTCATCGCAGTATAAGTATCAATGAACTCGTCCTACATAGATGTGACTAAGCAATGACAAAACATTTTCCAAAAAGCAATTAAAATTTTAATAAAATAAACTAAGCAAGGAACCGGAATAACAGCAAAAGGAACCTGCACCCTGAGTGATACAAAGAAGAGATGTGGAAAGGCATCGATACAATAGATGACATTAAAAATCCATACAAAAGATAAACACACATTTTTCTGCTTGCTCAGGGCAATCCATATACACACACAGGTCTCGGAAAAATCGAAGAGGAGGGAGGAGAGTGGGAAGAAAGATTAAATTCACTTAAGTGCAAAGTATGCAAATGACAAACCGAGAATGAGAGGGGGCGAGGAGAAGAGGGAGCCGACCGAGACATATATGAAGTGCCTGGCATGCTATACATACACACAACCACATGCCTGCATCTGAAGCCAGAAATATTGTAAATTCAAATTGAAATGCATGTGTGACATTTGCCGTGCACTCACCCACAGACAGACCGAGGGGGGAGCGGGTGAGGGCAGCAGGAGATCTTGCAGATTTGGAGATACAAATGCTTGTGGCAGAGCCAGGATACAAAGGAGTCCTGCCTGCCAGCCTGCCAGGCTGCCAAGCTGCCAGCCTGCCTCCCTGAATGCCTGCTGGAGCTCTGACAAAATTGAATGCAATTTGACAAAAATCATAGTCTATAATTTCGGGCCGCCAGCTCAGCTGACTTCTTACCAACTGGACCTCTGGCCCGGCTATCGGGGTCCCCAACTCCTCGTATTGCTTCCTTCTGATCCTTCTGTGTCACACACATCCTACCATTACGAGTTAATAATTGAACATTTTCGGTTTTAGGCAGAGCTAAATTGCTATCATTTTTTGTTGGCCTTTTCGATTAGGGCTGTGGCTTCTTTTGGCTTTACAGTGCGTTTTATCAGTGCAATGTCTGCATTTTTATTGCGCAAATTTATGATTTATTTTGTTTAATAATTCTATTATTACAAAGTATAATTAAAATGCCCTATTGCGTAGAAAAATTAAATAAACTTTAATGAATTTAATTTAGTTATTTAATATATGAGAATAATATAATATATTTAAAATATATTTAGGGTATTAATTATACGAATGGATAACTGAATAATTGCTTCTCAAAAACTGTTGTTATACTTCAGACACTTCACGACCAGAATCAAGAATAATAGATTATCAGAGATTATTAAGCTTTTGTTAACTCCAATAATAATCTCCAAATTTGTAAAAAATGTAAATATTTTTAACAACTTTCATAATTTTTATATTGAAATATTAAAATTCCGTCTTTTAATCGTATAGGAAAGACTTTAATCTCTAATTAGCGGATTTCGGCTATAACGGCTCTGTGCTATAAATCTTTCTATAAAGTATATGTACTATTATTAAGTTAATTGTTTTAAATAGGCCCAAAAATTGCATAAGGCTATGCTGTATGTGCATTGATATGTTGGTGGGATGTTTGCCATTAAATAGAACTAAAAAAATCGCCGAATTAAAGTTCAATGATTTTGCAGCTTTACTCTTGGACTCTACAATACCGAAACGCACTGTACAATGCCACATGCACCGCTTTCATGACCCGCTCATTCCGTCGGAGGCTGTGCAAATATTGCCGCAAAAAGCAGTGGCAGCTCCTGCGAGCGAGACAGATACAGCTATACATATGTATGTATATAGACATTTTTGTATTTGCTCGTTGAACTTGTGCACTGTGGCTCCACCATCTCTCTCCCTCTCTTCGTTCCGATGATATGCCCATCTCTCTCCCGCTGGAACGCACTCGCTTCTTATGTCTCTTTCCCTGGATGCACTCCTCTCTCTCTCTGGATTTTGTGAATGACTTTTTGGCACTAATTAAAAGTAGCAAATAATTTTCTATGCCAACTCACATACGCCCTCACTCATACACACATTCACGCACCCGCACACACACACACACACTACCGCATGCAAGTCGAGTGCCGGAAAGAGAGGGAAAATGCAAATACGGCACAGCCTCTGCCCCAAAAGGCCCCCCTTCGCAGACCGCCCCTGTGACAATGACAATGCATGTGACAGTTTTGGTTGGCACCGCTGATAAGCGTCGCTTATTGTGCCTCTCGCTCCATCTCCCCAGCCGTCCCGCTCCCACCCGCTGCATGCTGCCGCCAGCACCCATTTGACAAAAAAGTTGGGCAGCTTAAGTCGGAAAATTTATTATTATTTTTCTGCATTGCAGGCTGTGTGCAATTTTAAATGGATTTTAATTAGTTTTGAATTATTTGGGTTTTACTTTTTTGGCATTTCATGTGCCATTCTGGCATTAAAGTTTTGCCCATTATCGTATCCTGTGGTTTATGTAAAGTCAAGTATTTTTGCCGAATAATAGATTAGTAGGATATTTAACGTGGAGTTATTAGAAATAATTGGATTTGTATGAGGCGAGCCTAAGCAAGTTAAAAATCTGACACAAGCTGTTGACTGAAAAGTGTGGCATTGATTTCTGTGGTCATTAAAGTGTATATATATCATAATATCATATTCCAAATATATTAATTAATAAACTAAATAGTGTAAAGCGTAATTAAAAATATTCTAAGTGTGACCATTTCCTGCAATGAAAGCTACAATATAGTGTCATAACACCATAAAAGAATTCACAGCAGAATCTCTCTGCTTCCAAGGACTCTGCCTACTTTTAAAATAAAAAATAAAAACATTTTAAGGGTTTGAACTTTGTATTTTTGCTTTTAAATAATTGCAATAAATTAAGTGTAAATATCTCTATGGATGAAATTCTCAAGCTCGGAGTGGCATACTATTTCTTATCGCCGCCCTTGGCGGCCAGTTCCTTCATGAGATTCAAGGCACTGCCGGCCTTGAACCACAGGATCTGCTGGTCATTGAAGGAGTGGTTCAACTGGATTTTGTCCGAGCTACCGTTGTTCTTGATCTCACAATCCACTGGTTTTCCGGGTGAGAAGTCCTTCAAGTTGAGCAGCGAGATCTTGCTCGTGGGCTGGATCTTATCGTAGTCGCCCGGATTGGCGAATGTCAGGGCCAGCATGCCCTGTTTCTTGAGGTTGGTCTCGTGGATGCGGGCGAAGGACTTGACGATGATGGCCACTCCACCCAAGTGGCGCGGCTCCAGAGCGGCGTGCTCTCGGGAGGATCCCTCGCCGTAGTTGTCCTCGCCCACGGCGCACCACTTGATCTTGTTGGCCTTGTAGTCACGGGCCACCGCGGGAACGGCATCGAATTGACCCGATTTCTGGTTCTTAACTTTATTCAGCTCATTATTCTCGGCGTTGGTGGCTCCAATGAAAAGATTATTCGATATATTATCCAAGTGACCGCGGTACTTGAGCCAGGGTCCGGCGGCACTTATGTGATCCGTGGTGCACTTACCCTTGATCTTGATCAGAACCGCTATATCCACATAGTCCTGGCCATCCCATTTCTCGAATGGTTCCAGGAGCTGCAGACGGTCTGACTTGGGATCCACATTGACCTTGACATCTTCCCCCTTCGCCGGCGGAGCCTGATAGGTGTCCTCTCCGGGATCAAAGCCCTTAGACGGAAGCTCAGCGCCGACCGGCGCCTTCAGCTTGAAAGTTTTGCCGTCCTTACCCTCGAGTTCGTCGGTCAAAGGATTGAAGTCCAGGCGTCCGGCGATGGCCAGAGCAGTAACCATTTCCGGGCTGGTAACAAAACAATGTGTGGCCGGATTCGCATCGTTTCGACCAGTGAAGTTGCGATTATATGAGGTGACTATCGTGTTCTTTTCGCCCTTTTTGACATCCTTGCGATCCCATTGGCCTATGCAGGGTCCGCAGGCATTGGCCAGAACAGTGCCACCGAATTTCTCCAGAACCTCCATGATTCCATCCCTCGCAATGGTGGCCCGAATTTGCTCGGATCCGGGGGTGACATTGAAGGGTACGCAGGACCTGAGGCCATGGCTTATGGCATCGTTCGCAATGCTGGCACAGCGGCCCATGTCCTCGTAGGAGGAATTCGTGCAGGAACCGATGAGGGCCACCTTGATGTCCATGGGATAGCCATTCTTTTCGGAATCCCCGCCCAGCTTGCTGATGGGGTGGGCCAGGTCGGGCGTGAATGGGCCATTCACCAGGGGCTCCAGGGTGTCCAGATTGATCTCGATGACCTGGTCGTACTTGCAATCCTTGTCGGCAGTAAACAGCTCCTTGTACTTGGTGGCCTCCTCGGCGATCTTTTCTCGCTTCGTGGCCTTCAAGTAGGTGGTCATGCGATCGTTGAACGGGAACAGAGAAGTGGTGGCTCCGATCTCGGCACCCATGTTGCAGATGGTGGCCATGCCGGTGCAGGAAATGGAATCCACGCCCGGTCCATGGTACTCCACAATGGCACCCGTTCCACCCTTGACCGTCAATATCTCTGCCAACTTGAGGATAACGTCCTTGGACGAAGTCCAACCACTGATCTTGCCGGTGAGATTAACGCCGATCACAGTGGGACACTTGAGCTCCCAGGGTATATCGGCCATCACATCGACGGCATCGGCACCGCCGACTCCAATGCACAGACACCCCAGGCCACCGCCATTCGGGGTGTGCGAGTCGGTGCCGATCATCAGCAAGCCCGGATAGGCGTAGTTCTCCAGGATAATCTGATGAATAATCCCGCTGCCGGGCTTCCAGAAGCCCAAGCCGTACTTGGCGCACGTGGACGACAGGAATTCAAAGACCTCCTTGTTCATATCCTTCGCCCTTTCCAAATCCTTAACGCCGTTCACCTGGGCCTCAATCAAGTGATCGCAGTGCACGGTCGACGGAACGGCCACCTTCTTCAGGCCCGAGGAGATGAACTGGAGGAGGGCCATCTGGGCGGTGGCGTCCTGCAAGGCCACTCGATCCGGACGCAACCGCAGATAGGACTTGCCACGTTCGATTTCCTGCTCATTGGGGTCATCCAAGTGGGAGTATAGGATCTTCTCCGACAGCGTCATCGGTCGATTCAGGCGACCAGCCACGCATTCCAGAGTCTGCTTCAGTTTCTCGTAGGGCAGAAATTGATCCTTTTCGAAATTGGACATGGCCACTTTGCTGCAGTGCGGGCATCGAGCCATGTGGAACCGGCGGACCATGGATCCCGCCAGGCATATATATCTCTGGGTTCGCTGCGCCATCTCCAATCTCTTAAAATATTGTTAAAATTTTGTGACTTAATGCGGGTCTGGGAAACAGTTTGTGTGTCTAGAATCGGAGAGAGTGATTCCGAGCTTGTTTAGTGTATAATATGGACTGACAAGTCTATAGTCGTAATCAATAGCCCACTAAGGGAGTACATGGAAGTACATGTTCTTATTTAAATTAAATATCAGAGCGAAAGGAAACGTTCTCGCCTATAAGGTACGATTTGTAGGGCACATTTCTACTTGAAACTGGGTAATTAGGACTTAATTACTTCATCAAATACAATGGAAGCCGAGTAAGTACATGCCTAATCGCAGCTATTAATTAAACACACGAACCCCCCGTGGTGAGTCATATATTTATTGGGTTAGCTCATTGTTCCATGCTTATTTGATGCGAGCCAACAGATGCAGATACAAAGTGAGATCCATGGGCGAGGTGAGTGTACACGTCAACGGAATTGATGTTGCAAGTGAATCAGGGATGTGGGCGTGGGCGGTGCGGAGCCATCGATGGCATAGGCCAACTGACAGACAACTAGATGCGAGACAGGAGGAGTCGTCGGGGACGGGATCTGGGACGGAGACGTGAACTGGGACGGGAGACGGGGACAAGGACTAGCAAACTGGACGAGTGACAAACAGAAGGACAAGGGATGCCAGGATGCTGGGATGCTGGGATGCTGGGATGCTAGGATGCCGGGATGCCAGGTTGCCCGGAATGCAAGCTGGCTACAAAAGTGTCAACTGCAAGTGAGGCGGGCGACAGTTGCCCCCGACGGTGGGCATCCTGCATCCTCCCGTGATTGTGTTTGGTTTTGCTGGCAGCGCTGGCAGCGTGTCATAATGGACGATGTGGGACAATGGACGGAGGACTCGGGATTCCTCAGTAGCACACACAGAAGGCCGGGGGACAGCGGTAGTTGGCTGCACCACATTCAATTGAAATCGACGTGCCTGTTGGCCACAATGCCACTGACGATCCTCCAGTTCCTGCCCAAGCTTGTTGGACGCTGATGGCCTCAGCCCATGGTAATGTCGCCCCTCAGCACCTCACAACAGCCATTTCCTGCCCTTCGCCTCATCGGTGTGTCCCTAAGTACGAGGAGGGCGGGGCGGCATAACGATGACAAAAATTGATTGGCAACTACTTGATACACACTCTGAACCGCAAAAATTTTCCACTGCTGCCACACCAGCCTCTTACACCATCAAAAATTTATTGATAATGCAACACCAAAGGGCATTGGGAGTCCCTTATGGCTACAGTGCAAATCCAGTTTGATCTGGGACCTTATTTCTGATCAGCAACTCCAGAAGGGCCATCCTAGCCATGCCAGTCTGCTTGTCTTAGCCTTATTTCCGTTTCCTGAGGTAGGTAACCTTGGAAGCTGCAGCATCCTCTAAGGAATGAAATTGGCTTATATCTACTCAGATAAATTCAATCACCCACAAAAGATATTTAAATTCTGGGAGTGCAGTAGCTTGTTGGCCTGTAACTTTGTATATTTGATAGATTGATGCTTGTTCTCATCTCAGCAACATCGATTTTCATATTTGAAACTATCAAACCCATCCCGAAAGTTGAGCTGAGCCATTTCTTCCATTTTGGACACTGAAAATGTCAAGGCTGTTCAAGTTTCATCTCAAACACATGGTCATTGAGTTCTGTGCGATGTCATTTGCCATAGCATATTAGATTTGCAATCTCCTGCCACCGCCATCGCACTCAAGGCAACCTCTCTTTCAGAGAAGAAAAAATGCAATTAGCTTAAATATATTTGCGTTTGTCCATTGGCCTTGGGTGGAAAATAGTCAGAGTCAAACTGCTGGCGATTCTCGTTCGCATTCGCTTAAATTATGGCAATCGAGCTTTCAAACTTTCGCCATAAATAATGAAAACTTATTTCCAGCAATTGAGAACTTGCGGCAAACAGAACAGAAAAAGGGTGCAGTAACATTGCTATTAAACACTGGTATTGCTTGGGCTCAAGGGAATCCTAACTAATAATTAGTAGTCTAGAGACTTGGAATTGACTAAATTGGAAAATTTAAATACATAGAGTATAAATATTCCATAAAGTATATATATATTTGAGAATAATTAGACCAAGGAAATTAGCCGTGTCCTGTGCCTCTTAATTTTACACACACCGCTCTGGGTACCGAGTATCTGATTATATATCACTCTCGACTGTAGCTTCCTACTTGTTTTGTTACAATAACTTTTATTTATTGGTGTGTTTACAAGTTGGTTTTATCTCTATGAAGTATGTACATGAATTAAAGTGAATACATGAACTTAAATAGTCTCCTTCGATTTAACTTGGCTACTGTAGATGGTCCTAAAATGTATTTAACTCCATTTAGAAAAAGAAAAGTTAAATGATATCTTAGATAAATTCATGACTTTCTTAGGTAACAGTCTTGAAATTTAATTAATTAAAGTTATATATAACTTTGTAATAGGAACATTTCAGAAGTTTATTATTTATATTGTTCCTTAAAGAATAGAACATGTTCTTTATTTAATTTTATTCGCACAATGACCCTAAGCAAATCTGGAACCTCCAATCGTTTTCACACACATCCTTCATTCGCTGTTGAGTGCTAAAAGTCGTCCTGTGGTGCGTTTGAAAAATATTCCACACAGACCGGCACGCTTCAAAGTTTCTTATACTTTAGTGACTTGTAGTCTGATTGGGCGAATGCCCGAAAATTGCTGGCAAAATTTATGTACTGTCCGGAGAAGGGATGGCGGTATGGCATATGGCCATATGTAGAGCTGATCCTGGAACCAGGCGAACGGGCCAGCAGATGCAGGAGGCGAAGGGTCGGGAGGAGCAGTAGGTGTGGCTGCTGTGGTGGCAGTGGCCAAAGTGGCAACAAAACTGAAACTTTGGACTGGCAAAAATTTTTAATCCTCGCTCTCTTCTTCTCCTTTTATTATTTCCAGCTTTTTACTCACTTTTTTTAGTATATTCTGTGTGTGTGTGTGTGTGGGGTGGGCGGGCGAACAATACGTTGGTTGTTTTTGCAGCGAGCTTCGGCACAGCTTGCGGTAAAACTTTTCAATAATATTCCCAAAAGTCCTGTCCAGACGCCGATGAGCAGGAAGGCGAGAGACACCGGAGCTCCGGAGTGCCCAGTGGCAGCGGAAGTGCCGCCGTAGCTCGCCATCTAGCCTGCCATAGCACTGTTTTTGGCGCACTGGCAGCAATATTGCAATAATACCCGCAAAAAATGGCGCACATTTGGCAGCCTGTTCCCAGAACCGGTTACACTTGGTTAACTCCAATAGAACATTTATTAACATGCCCGATGCATCTACAGAACGGATGGCTTTAATCTAATTGTTGCGATTAGCATTCCCATTAATCTAATGCAATATAAAAGCTATTTATTGCCTATTTTATTGTTTAATCAGTTTGATAGCCGCAACGAGTTCTGTAGATTAAACAAATTTATATTTGCGTTTGGCCTCTTCGTTAGTTTATACAAAACAATACTGCAGTGTCATAAATATGATTATATCTTGGAATAAATCTAGATCTAGTGGGCAATTAATTCACTATTTTAATTGTTTACTTACTACTTATATACTTAAACATTCTTAAAACACAGCCACAGCGTATGAATACTTTAATACGTATACGTAACGTATGCGTATATAGTAACGTATACGTAAGGTATACGTATATAGTAACGTATACGTATACGTTAATCAAACATTATCATACCATGTTACAGCTTAAATGTTTAAAGAATTATTTACCCTAGTTTCTTCTTTGTTTCTAAATTAAATTTGAAGGATAAGGAAAACCGATCCCTTAAGAAATTCACTTCCAAATTGTCCTTGAAAATGTCTGCCGTCAGAAATTCTTGGCTTAAGCCAACAGAAAATCGGTGTCCAATCGAATGCGTTTCCGGGAAGGACTTCCATGGAGGGAGTCTGGCTTTGTTTTAGGGCGCCAAGCAGACAAATTCAGCATTTCCTGCACACGTGGCTTTGGCGATTTCCTTTTGTGCAAACATATTTTACCGCAATTGCGGCACATACTCGTAGACCGAGTTTCAGGGCGCCATTGAAGCATAAGTAACCGAGTCCCAGTGTCCAGTGCCCAGTGCCCGGTCCCCAGTGGCCAGTTCCAGTCCCAGACCCCATACCCGATCCGGTCTGGTTCCCCTGTCCCCAGGATCCAATCCCCTGACCACATCCCTGGTCCTTGTTCCTGTCCCAGTCCTGGTCCCAGTCCCTGTCCCGGTCCCTGTCCCGCTCTCGGTCCTTGTCCCGGTCCTTGTCCCGGTCCCGGTCCCATTCATATATATAAATATGGATTTTTGCCTCGCGTCTAAGCCATAAGTTGACCGCTCTTCCGCTGGCCTCGCTCCTTTATAAACCCCGTTGGCTATCCATTCATAAGCTCAATTCAGGCGCAAGCCGAGCTCAGGGCTTTCGATTTATTTTCTTTTTTTGCACTGCAGGAAAAATAGTTTCAAAGAAACTATATTAGTTGAAATTTGTGCTAAAATAACCCTATTTAATATGATTTTTTTAAACTGTTTAGATGGGTTTAAAGTTTCCAGAAATTAACTTATTTAAAAAGCTTACGTGTTCTTCTTTTTCCAAGTCCATAGAGCAACTTTGCTATTCTTTTAAATGTATTTCTGATTTAGAGGAATAAATAATTTATCCTTAATACTTTCTGCTTTCAAAACTCCAGTGTACCTAAGCCCTTTTGTTTCTTACTCACAGCGCGTTATTTGCCTTGCTGCCCGGGCCACCACCACCGTCGTCGACGTGGCTCGCTGATGATTTTTCCATTAGCAGCCAACTGGCTGCACTTGTCCACCTGGCTCCTCCAGCTTCTGGTGCTGCTGCTGCTGCTCCTTCAGGTGCAGCAGATCCCGTTACCCGCGTCCCGCGATCCCGGCTCAGTTACTGCGTCGCTTTTGTCTGCATTGTTTCAGTCAATAGACGCATTTGTGCGGGTCAGTTTGGCAAAAAGAAAGCCAGGCCCGAGCCCCAAATCCGCATTCTCCGGGCCCCGCTGAACTCATTCCTCCCCGGGAGTTGGCCGCACATAATTAGATTTAATTTGCTGTATGGTACGATCCAGGTTTAGAGTCAACTTCGCCATTGCATGCAATTTTAATGCATAAATTATGCTCAACAACGAGGCAATTTAGTGGCATAAACCTGGTAGCTTAATCTGTTCATGGGTGTGCGTGTGTGGAGAAAGTTGTGCCTTTAGAATTGGTTAATGAGTTGTGGCTCGTAAAATGTAGTTTACAGCCCGGCTAGGGCTTGGCCAATGGACTTTAAAGTTACTTTCAGAAATTAAATTAATATGATTAGTCTCTTACGAAAAATAATGATAATGTTTTTACTTAACATGTTATTTGTAATTTGCTAAAAGGATTCATTACTTTATTAAAACTGCTTAAGGAATTGATCTCTTTCTATTCAGCAGAATGAAATACAAATTTAATAGTTTAATCAGAGTTAAACATTTAAGTTCAAGTAAAATAATCCTTTACCCATTTTTAGCCAGTGAAATTTTAAATAAATTTAAGTAAAGCTATTCTTTATTCTTTTCTAGGCAGTGAAAATTTAAATAATTCCAGCAAATGGCTTTAAGCCCAGTGCCTTTTTGCATAAATCAGTAAGAATCAAGGCGATTACTTGAACCTTACTTACTTGCCCATAGGCAAGTCCATAAAAAAAATATTATAGCCATTCGTACACCTCTTTACGACACACTTAAATAACCTTTTTCGCAACTTTAAAACCAAGAGCGAAAATTTATAGACCATTTATTTTCCATTTACTTTCGCGGGCATCATAATGCCCCGTCGTCCAACGCGGCTAAACGATAAACCCTCTTGGCCTCCTCGGCTGCTATATTAATATGTACACAATAATTATTCCCCGGATGGATTACAATGTGAACTTGGCCAGGAGCAGCAGCTGGAAACGCAAAGCAAACGGAACACGGAAAAAATTGTTCAACTGTGTGGCGTAATGTTGTTGAACTCTCCGAGAGGTTGGAGGTTGTAGGTTGGAGGTGGGAAGTTGGAGGTCGGAGCCCGGCCAGCAAGGCAGTCAAGCGCAGCGAAATGGACACGAAACAATGCCCGGCCATCTGACCATCTGATGACCCACTGGTCAGAGGCGAGCCTCAAATGCCGCCGCGGTGGTTTTCTGGGCTACTTAGACGCGAGTGCTTTACCTTGAGCGGAAAATTCTTGCATTTGCTGTTTGCTTTTGGGATCGGGATCGGGGTCAGGGTACGGGTCCGGGTCTGGGTCCGGGCCCACTGGCCCCTTCCAAGCACACGCACTTAATTAAGGGAAAACTATTTCTTTTTTTATTTCCTGAACCTTTCCTCCGTTCATGCCCCACACTTTTTCAATTTCCTGTCAGTGGCGCTTAAAAATACTGTTGCACACTCTTAGATATCCTTACGGGCGACACATAGGACTATTTCGAGTAAAAAAAGAAGGAGAAAGAAGAAGTTAAGAGATGGGATGAATACTAAGGCATAAATATAGGTTAAAGGTGTGGAGAAATTGGATTTTGTAGCTTGAAATATTAAAAATAAAGGAAGATAATTATTTAACTTTTTACTTCGAAATATACACAAGTTTTAGAAGTGATAAAATACTATTTACTAATGTGGGGCTTAAGGAAAGTTTAAGAGATATAAAAATGACAAAATTCAAAGTAAGAAAAACTTTAATAAATATATCATTAAACCCATTATGAAATTGCATACATAAATTCTTTAAGTAATTACATTTTACCTAGGGTACCCAAACTTCGAACTTAAACCTTGAGGGCATCCTTGCCCTCTGCTTTTTCTGCTGCAGATATTTTCTTAGTGCTAACCGGAAATTGTGCTTATGCAATTGCACAAGTTCTCGTCCAAATCCGGACGGGGTCAGTACGTTGAGAAGGGCGAAAAAAAAATGTCAAAAAGTTGTCGAAAGAGGGAGAGAAGCCCCCAAAGAAAACGGGGGCTTCAACTTCACTCTGGAGCTGAGCTTTAGACAATGCAGTGTAATTTGCTGAAATGTTAAGCAAAACGTAATAACTGAAAGTTGATAAAGTCCATCGACACATAGAAAAAATATTACAAAAACTTGTAGAATGGTTAAGAAGAATGTATATATTTTTAAGAAAGTATGGAAGTACTTATCTGCATGATCAAAACACCTATGTAATTTTGTAAGACCTAAAACACTTGTTTTTACTTTCATGGACTGTCTAGATTTAATGTGTCTTAGGTAACTAAGACAACTTATAAATTAAAATATATATTTAAAATATAGTTAAACATATATTTTTAATTACAAACTTATATTAAAAGGTCAGAAGGAATTTTGTTTAATAATAAAGTGTTGCCGACTAGCTTCAAAGTTCTAAAAAGTTAACAACTGCTATTAGTTTCTAGTTAAAAAACATAGGTTTCTCTATTGAACATTATTTATTATTATGTTATTATTAGGATCTTTATTACGGTTTCTCCCAGTGTAACCATGCGTTCCTTACTTACCTCGTCCCCCACTTTTCCGATCGTTTTTCCTGAGTTTTTTTGCTGTTGTTGGTTTCTTTCAACAGCAATAAAAGTCGATTGTCAACGTTGACTTGCATTCTTGGAGCAAAGCAGAGTGTGTGTGTAGAAAATTTCCAACGTTGCATCTGGCTAAGATACAAGTTTGGTCCTGGCGAGTGATTTTCAGGTATGCCAGAGCCGGATAACCGAGGACTCTCTGCAAGGCTCCAGCTCTGGGCGTCACTTAACATTTGCTCCAATGTCCCAGGGCCGTAGAAAGGGGAGATATGGCTGTGTTGCGGAAACTATGCAGAAATCAAAATGCTTCATAAAAACGGAAATGAAAACAAATGAAAAATGATTTTTACTTATGGGCAAATTGTTTCCCAGCTCATCCAATCTCGACTCCTGGCCAGCCAGCGTTGGTTATTGTAGCAGTTGCAGCATGTGCACCAAGTGCTTGTTGCAAATAAATTGCATTTGCACTTTAAGCACCGTCAATGTGGCAGCTGCTGCCGTTCTTCGGCTGCAGATCCTGGCCCCTTACCTCTAAAAAGGAGAAAATCCTTGCTGGTCCGGCGTCATGTGTGAACCGTTTGTGGGCGGGGGAAAAATGCATGAGGTAAGCCTGATTAATGTTGTTCAGGCTCTTCCCTGACGAGACGAGTGGAAAGACGAATGAAGGCCAAGAACAATTAGTACTAAAGCCAAGTTTCGCCCATGAAAAATCCGAGCATTTATGGATTTTTTAGTGTGACAGAAAATGCTAATTTATCGCATTTCCAGATAGGGAAATTGTAAGGTTATCAACTAGTGAAAGTATAAATGGCTAAAGAGATAAATACCTCTGTTTGAAGGCCATAACTCATAGGTACCGCAGAAGAATAATTAGAGAGATAATGTATATAAATATATTTGGAATAAATTCAAATCTAAACACAATTTCAATAGAACTGTTAATTAAAGAGATAGTGTATTTAAACATAGTTGAAATAAATTCAGATTTAAACACTAATTTAAAATGAATGTTAGACATAATTAGAAATACACATTTATTTGAAATACAGTGGAAACAGACAAATGCATATATTAAAGAAAATATGGTATATTTCATAGACAGAACTCGAATAAAGGAAAGATCTTAATATAATTTTTAGGCAAACAATAAATAGTGGTAATAAAAGTCAATAAGAAATGTGATAAACTGTTGAACCACCGAAGTATTATTAAAGAAATAATGTATGCAAGCATAGTTGAAATGGATCCAAATATAAACACAATTTCCAAAGGTCTATTAGTCATAATCATATAAAAAAATTAATTAGATATAAAGTGGAAACAGACAAATGCATATATTAAACAAAATATAGAATATCGAGTTGAAGAAAGATTTTAATAGAAATTTTAAGCAAACAGCTAACATTAAACAGTGCTAATAAAATCCTATAATTATAAGGAAATCATTAAGAAACATTAAATAAATATTATAATAAGAAATGTGACAAACTGATGAACCACTGAATTAATTATTAAAGAAATAATATATGCAGAAATAGTAAAAATAGATCCAAATATTAACATAATTTCCAAAGGTCTATTAGTCATAATTATATATCAAAATTTATATGACATAGAGTGGAAGCAGAGAAATGCATATATTAAACAAAATATAGAATATCGAATAGAAGATAGATCTTAAGATAATTTGTAAGCAAGCTGCGAACATTAAACAGTGGTAATAAAAGCCTATAATAATAACGAAGTCGTTAAGACACATTTAAAAAATATTATAATAAGAAATGTGACATACTGTTGAATTAGGCGTGCTCGACATTCCATCCTAATTCGCGAGTGCTTGATGTTGGGTTGTTTGCATTACACTTGGCCATTAGGAAAGGACCCTATCCCCGCGATATCCTTTGAAAAGTGAACAGCCTATTGACCTTTTCTTAACCCCGGATCAGTTGTTGACTTGCCAGGAACTTGAGTCGAGCCCTGGCAGCCCAAGATGATGATGAACCAATACAAAGGGCGCCAGTCCCCCCAGAAACCACAAGATAGCCCTCAGTTGAACACTTGTAGAGCTCTCGCCTTACACATGCCTTTTATTAAAAAATTAAAATTGCTAACCAAGGAAAGAAAAAAGGTATCGTTTTTTTGTGTAGCTAAAATAATCAGGCAACTTAATTGAATCAAGTTGCAAGGCGATCTGGGGCCCGCCAAGGAAACGCCGCATAATAAACGACAAAGGAAAAGGCCGCAGAAAAGTAGGGGCTGGGTCCTCAAAAAAAAACTGAAAGGAAAAGTGGGGTTCGAAGAAAGGAGTAAACAAGGTCTAAGGAGTGAAAATGTGCTCAGGAAAGCAAATAAATTGAAGTGAAAACAAATAGCCCGGGAAGCGGCGTTGGTGGGTTAAAAAGGGGTCTTCGGAAGGAACGGGACGGGTCTGGGTCTGGGACTGGCGGACATTCCATCAGGAGCCCACAATAACAACTCCACCTTATTTATAAATTAACAGTAACAATTTTTCCCGCCGGACATACACTTAAAAATTTTCGTGCATAAAAGTTTAATATTTTGCCCACTTGGTTTCCTCTTTCTTGTACTTTTCCCTGCTGTTTTCACTCTGCTTATTTCCATTCTTGTTGTTCTTTGTCTGGCTGTGTGTGTGTGTGTGTGTGTGCTTTGTTCCGGGGAAAAAGGAAGCCCCGGACAAGGTCCTTTGCCGTCGCTTAAGCAAATAATTTCTTTTCTTAGGCAGCGCTTTGGCTTTTATGCTTCGCCGAGTTCCTGCTCCCAGTCCTCCTCTCCATCTCACCACCTCTCTACTTTTCCACTGCCAACTCCCAGCTGGCCAGCTGCATTTGGTCCTTGGCTGAGCCTCTTCCTTCTTCTCCTCCCTCCTTCTCTGGCCCGTTCTTTAGCGCTGCTCCCTGTTGTGCGTTTTGTTTTTAGTTGCCTCCGCCGCTTGTTTGGCCTGCACTTCTCACGCACATTCCTTGGGGAATTTGCCTAGCACTCAGTCGGGTGGACTCCGGTGGTCTCCGCTCCCCGGGAAGATCTTTAAGAGCTTGTTTGGGTATTTGACAACTTTAAGTTGTTTCCACGATTCGAGGGAATTATGTTAGACAAGAAATCAAAACACATCAAATAAGCCTTTTCAATGACTTTCCCTCGTTTAAAATCGAAGGTGTAAGACTGCTAGCCAAAGCATTGTCTAGCGAATATGCTTGGCCCTAAATATATATGCTTTATATATTCAATAACTAGATAGTCGTACCAGTCCGTACCGCTACTAATACCTGAATAAAGCACCAGAGTGAGGCAAAATCGAAACCTTATTGGTAAAGCTGGTTCCATCACGTACTAGGAGCATATTATTGAAATCCATTCGGCAATCTTTAAACCAAAGCTTAGTTTACCAGAAAGTGATATTTCATCATAGTCACCAATTAATGAAGGCGTGATGCCGCCCTTAAACTATTCTAGAACCTACCTAGAAACTAGCACAACTTGGGCAAACCTCTCAAAGTTGTATTCTAATCTGCTCTAGGTTTTTTCCTCAGGGTATCAGCAAAGTAAGGCAAACATTTATTCCCCCTTCATAAGCATGATTTGCCGATATTTGTCGCCCGAAAAGCTCTCTGGCACTATCAGCGAAAGCTCGTCGCATATAAAAACTACTCCCAGCGATCTGCTCCGTTAGTCGTTGCTGGAGACTCGTGAATAAAAAATGAAATTAGCGGCTGTGTTGGCGTTGGTGCTCTGCGCTTTGAGCGCCAAGCCTCTGGGAACGGAAAGTGCCAAGATCTTGGCTACCTTGGCGTTTCCGGGTCGCTCTCAGTACATCTTTGTGGAGACCTACCTGAAGGCCTTGGCCGCCAAGGGCCACCAGGTCACAGTTATCAATGCCTTCAGGAACAAGGCTACTCCGAACATGCGGTTCATCGAGGCTATGAAGGTTCAGGAATACGCTGCTGGTGTGTTGTTAATAATATAATATATAGTAATATAATATATTATAAAATAATATTTGTTTTCCTTAGAAATGATGGCCTCGCTGAGTGGACCGTGCATGTGGAGTGAACTCAATGGATTTACTAAGGTTTTTAAAGAGGTTACTGATATAACAATGGAAGATGAGGGTGTCAAGAAGCTGCTGAACTCTGGAGAAACCTTTGATCTGGTGCTGGCTGAGATGATCCAAATGGAAGCGCTGTATGGCTTTGCCCAGCATTTCAATGCCACCCTGGGCGGATTCTCCAGCTTTGGAGCAGATAACAAAGTCGATGAGGCCTTTGGTAACATATCTCCCATGTCGTATAACCCACTGCCCATGAAGCCCCGCATCTCTCCAATGAACTTCATGGAACGCCTGACCAATGTGTATGAAACCCTAGTGGAGGAAGTGCATCGGCATTGGGTGCACCTACCAGCAATGGAGAAAGTGTACAAGAAATACTTCCCCAACGCGAAGCAATCCATGGCTGAGGTCGTCGACAGTTTCTCGTTCGTATTGCTGGGCCAGCACTTCACTCTGAGCCATCCGCGTCCCTATATGCCCAACATGATCGAGGTGGGCGGACTGCACATCTCCCACAAGCCAAAGCCTCTGCCTGAGGACATTAAGCAGTTCATAGAGGGCTCGCCCCATGGCGTCATATACTTCTCCATGGGTTCCAATGTGCTGAGTAAGGATCTGCCCCAGGAAACTCGGGATACGCTGCTGAAGACCTTTGCCAAACTGAAGCAGCGAGTGCTGTGGAAGTTTGAGGATGACGAGATGCCGGGCAGGCCGGCGAATGTATTGATCAAGAAGTGGTATCCCCAGCCGGATATCCTGGCCCATCCTAATGTCAAGATGTTCATCACCCACGGCGGCCTGCTGAGTACCACGGAGAGCGTGTACTTCGGCAAGCCCGTGCTGGGATTGCCGTACTTCTTTGACCAGCACATGAACGTGAAGCGAGCCCAGAGAATCGGTTTCGGACTGGGACTGGATCTTTACAACCTCAAGCAAGAGGAGTTGGAAAAGGCCATCCATACATTGCTCACAGATCCTAGCTACGGCAAGGTAGCGGCTGAGATTGCGGAGCGGTATCGGGATCAGCCGCAGTCAGCTCTAGATCGCGCTGTCTGGTGGACGGAGTATGTTCTCCGGCACAAGGGGGCTCCCCACATGCGATCAGCCGCCAGGGATCTCAACTTCCTCCAACTCTACAGCGTGGACACCTTGGCTGTACTCCTTGGCGTGCCCCTACTAATACTGATCATTCTCCTAAAGATATCTTGTAAGTTACTGAGGGGCACTAAGAAGCAAAAGTGCCCGCATGCTGATAAGCCTAAAAAGCAGTAGAGCCATTAATTTTATTTGTTGTTTACAATTGTAATCTAATCTATTCTATTTCAAACTTATCGTATACGAATGATGAAATTATATTATTTGCCAAGTAATGGTTTGATTGTTCTGGGGAACACCGCTCAGGTTATTCCGGATGGGTTATCAGAATCACTTGCTGCTTTTCTGATAACGCTCAGCCGAGAAGCAGACAGTTAGTAGCTTAATAGCTTTTTGGATTGTTAATATCAGTTTGTTTACATTTTTAAAAGATAATAGGATTTTAAGGTCAAACAGATAACATTTAATCGCCTTAATATTCAATATGTACTTTTTAAGCCTATTTAGACAGCATTAGTCTGAGCTGGCTACAGTTCAACAATTTTGTAAATGAGTACAAACAAATACAAAGTAGTTATTAAGCAGTTTGCAATTATATAAACATTTGGAAACAAATTATAAGAAAACCCTTTAATATATTAAATAGCTAATAAAAATGCAAGACAAATTGTTTAATTTATCTGGGGTATATATAGTGTATCTTAGTAATATTACAACTCAGAATTATGAATACTATAATTATTTAAAAATTAATTATTTATATTACTGGAAGTCGTATCATCATGTACAAAGAGCGTAATATTGAAATCCATTCGGCAAACTTTAAACCAAAGATTTGTTTATTAGAAACTGATATTTCATCATAGCCACCGAGCAATGAAGCCGTGATGCCGCCCTTAAACTATTCTAGAACCTACCTAGAGACTACCACAATTTGGGCAAACCTCTCTAAGTTTTATTCTAATATACTCTAGATTTCTTCTTTATCTTAAGCATGATTTGCCGATATCTTTCGCCCGAAAAGCTCTCTGGCACTATCAACGAAAGCTCGTCGCGTATAAAAAGTACTCCCAGCGATCTGCTCGATTAGTCGTTGCTGGAGACTCGTGAATAAAAAATGAAATTAGCGATTGTGTTGGCGTTGGTGCTCTGCGCTTTGAGCGCCAAGCCTCTGGGAACGGAAAGTGCCAAGATCTTGGCTACCTTGGCGTTTCCGGGTCGCTCTCAGTACATCTTTGTGGAGACCTACCTGAAGGCCTTGGCCGCCAAGGGCCACCAGGTCACAGTTATCAATGCCTTCAGGAACAAGGCAACTCCGAACATGCGGTTCATCGAGGCTATGAAGGTTCATGAATACGCTGCTGGTGTGTTGTTAATAATATAATATAATATATAAAAAAATAATATTTGTTTTCCTTAGAAATGATGGCCACCCTGAATCAACCATGCATGTGGAGTGAACTAAATGCAATTAGTATGTTTTTAAAAAAGGTTACTGATATAACAATGGAAGATGAGGGTGTCAAGATGCTGCTGAACTCTGGAGAAACCTTTGATCTGGTGCTGGCTGAGATGACCCAAATGGAACCGCTGTATGGCTTTGCCCAGCATTTCAATGCCACCCTGGGCGGATTTTCCAGCTATGGAACAGATAACAAAGTTGATGCGGCCTTAGGTAACATATCTCCCATGTCGTATAACCCACTGCCCATCAAGACCCGCATCTCTCCAATGAACTTCATGGAACGCCTGACCAATGTGTATGAAACCCTAGTGGAGGAAGTGCATCGGCATTGGGTGCACCTACCAGCAATGGAGAAAGTGTACAAGAAATACTTCCCCAACGCGAAGCAATCCATGGCTGAGGTCGTCGACAGTTTCTCGTTCGTATTGCTGGGCCAGCACTTCACTCTGAGCCATCCGCGTCCCTATATGCCCAACATGATCGAGGTGGGCGGACTGCACATCTCCCACAAGCCAAAGCCTTTGCCTGACGACATTAAGCAGTTCATAGAGGGCTCGCCACATGGCGTCATATACTTCTCCATGGGTTCCAATGTGCAGAGCAAGGATCTGCCCCAGGAAACTCGGGATACGCTGCTGAAGACCTTTGCCAAACTGAAGCAGCGAGTGCTGTGGAAGTTTGAGGATGACGAGATGCCGGGCAGGCCGGCGAATGTATTGATCAAGAAGTGGTATCCCCAGCCGGATATCCTGGCCCATCCTAATGTCAAGATGTTCATCACCCACGGCGGCCTGCTGAG